>QRFJ01003248.1:0-220587 GCA_006176705.1 Cocos nucifera
CTTAACTGAGCAAAGGGAGTTTTGCTCGATTAGAGCCTTAATTTGGTCTAACTGGAGCTTGTCCAGGTTAGAAAATGGTTGTCTTATTTTGTAAGACAATACCTCCATTTCTCATCCTTTGACTTTGGTCAAAAGTTGACCTTTGACTGGTCAAATGTTGACCATTGATACTTTGACTTCTGTCCATGTGTCACCACCTATTGGAGGCGTGGTGGGGCTTGTCCTCCTACCAGAACCTAGCAAAGAGGAGGGCGCACGCCAAGCTGGAGTGCCCAGGAGTCCCTGTTAGATAGGGACTCCATCTCCTTTTTGGATTCCGGGTACACTTCTCCTAAGAACCAAGTTTGACTGGTCTTAGGTGCCATCTAAGGAGGGAATCCAAGGGGACTCATTCTCACAATCAGATTTAGATTTGATTTCACAAAGGGTTGTGATTGGTTGGAAAGAAGAGGAGTTGGATCACGCATAGTCTATAAATAAGATCCTGCGCCCAACTCAAAAAGCATTGAAAATTTTCACACCCCAAGGCTACCTCTCCTCTCCTACTCCACGCCAAGGCCATCTTCTCCCTCTCCTCACCATACCCAAAGTAGTTTGGGATCTTAGTTGGTCCAATCCAGATGAGAGAAAGGCGATAGAAAGCTAGAAAGCTGCGCTGCTGCAAAGGACAACTCCTAATCTTCGAAAGATGTTTTGAAGATCCTCCAGATCTAATTTTTGGAGACGTAATAGAGAAGAAGAGGATCTCCAGATCCAACTCGAGTGGATACCGGTAGAGGCCAGGCACTTGTGTGGCTAGATCTAGAACCTTCCACTGCTTATAGGATCATCAACGGGTAATAGGATTATCCTACATCAAGGTAAATTAAATTTAATTTAATTTATCTAAATTTATTTTAATTATTAAAATAATAAAGATTAGATCTGAAACATCTCAAATCTAATTTAGATCAAAGAAAAAAAATTTTGAAATATATCTCTTGATCCAACCAGATCTAAACGAACCTGATTCGGGAAATCAGGATTTTCCCTTTAAGCATATGGTGGCAACCCATCAAAACTGAGAATGAACCTCTCAGTGCAGCTACTTGTATGATTAAGTTCTTCTATCTTGAGCCCCAATTAGATTAGGGTTAAGGTGAACTCATCAAACCCTAATTTCTATCATATGATTTAATCTTTCGATTCAAGTTTGATGTGAAAATCTTAATAGAAACTCTTTCTATTATTTCACACACTCTGCCATGGCCATGGGCTTATGGACTTGATTCTCATGATCATCATAGGATTGCTCCTCATCCATCGAGGTAGATAGATTCCATCTTCGTGTAATCCAATTTCTATAATGAATATGCTATAGCCAACATACACCTCAGAATTTCGAATGGCTGGGAGACTGAGTCATGGTGTAGTCAAACTATTGAAGGAAAATCCAGATTTTTTGGACTAAGTTCGTTCAGATCTGATCAAATCAAGAGATATATTTCAAAAAAATTTTCTCTTTGATCCTAATCAGTTCTAGGATGTTTTGGATCTAATTTTTATTATTTTAATAATTAAAATAAATTTAGATAAATTAAATCAAATTTAATTTACCTTGAAGTGGGTAATCCCATTATCCATTGATGATCCTATAAGCAGCGGAAGGTTCTGGATCTAGCCACACAAGTGCCTGGCCTCTATTGGTATCCACTCAGACTAGATCTGGAGATCCTCTTCTTCTCTATCACATCTCAAAAAATTAAATCTGGATCTGATCTGAAGGATCTTCAAAATACCTTTCGAAGATCAGCAGTCATCCCTTGCAGCAGCACAGCCTTCTAGCTTTTAATCACCTTTCTCTCATCTAGATTGCACCAACCAAGAATCCAAACCTCTTTGGACATGGAGAGGAGAGGGAGAAGGTGCTTTGGCATGGAGGAGGAGAGGAGAAGCAGCCTTGGGGTGTGGAGAATTGTGATTGCTCTTTGAGTTGGGTGCAGGGTCTTATTTATAGACTATCTGTGATCCAACTCCTCTTCTTCCCAACCAATCACAACTCTTTATGAAATCAGATCTAAATCTGATTGGTGGGAATAGAGTTCCCTGGATTCCTCCTTAGAGGGTGCCTAAAATCAGTCAAAGTTGGTTCTTAGGAGAACTCTAATTGGAATCCAAAAAGGAGATGGAGTCCCTATCCAATAGGGACTCCTGGGCGCCTCCAACTTGGGCCCATGCCAAGGGTCACGTGCGCCCTCCTCCGTACCAGGTTCTAGCAGGGGGACAAGCCTCCACCGGCCCTCCAATAGGTGCATGACACATGGACAAAAGTCAAAGTATCAATGGTCAACGTTTGACCAGTCAAAGGTCAACTTTTGACTAAAGTCAAAGGATGAGAAATGGCAGGTGACTAAAAATGGCAAGTAATGTCTTACAAAATAAGACAACCTTTTCTGACTTGGACAAGCTCCAGTTAGACAAAGTGAAGGCCTCTGATCGAGCACAAACTCCTTTGGCTCAGTCAGGACAACTATTTATGATAGTAAAAGAAAAATGTTAGGTTTAATCGAGTGCTAGCATGATTTCCTTGAACCTAATTGAATCTCATTCAGATCAATTGAACTAGATCGGTTCAATTGATGATCATCAAATTCAAACCCTTGTTTGTGTGACCCAGTTAGGTTCAGTTCTGTATGGTAATGGGATATGTCATGACCTCTATCATCGACATCATCGAAACTCCTTTCGATGGATCAAAACTCTTCTGATTCGAACAACTAGAATTATCGATCATCTAAATCATTCTAATTGCTTCCAAAATCTACCAGTGACACCTAGTAGTACATGGTGGCAACCCATCAAAGCTGAATGTGAGCCTCTTGGTGCAGCTATCTGTGTGATTAAGTTCTTCTATCTTGAGCCCCGATCAGATTAGGATTAAGGTGTACTCGTCAAACCCTAGTTTCTGTCATAGGATGTAATCATTCGATTCAGGTCCGATGTAAAAAGCTAAATAGAAACTCTTTCTATTATTTCACTCTGCCAGGGCTATGGGCTTTAGGACTTGATTCTCATGATCATCATAGGGCTACTCCTCTACCAACGAGGTAGATAGATTCCATCTTGATGCTATCCAGTTCCTATAATGAACATGCTATAGCCAACATACGCCTCAGGATTCGATATGGCTAGGAGACCGAGTAATGGTGTAGTCAAAATATAACACCCTCAAGGTGAAATGCCGATGCACCTCAGATCAAAGAACCAGACATACTACTGCAACATCGAGTCAGTCATTGACAAGAAGGTAGACTTCCTAATGACTACTCGAGGTGGTCACGCTCAGTACCCTCGTTCTCTAACGAGTACCTGTACTCTCGCTCCGATGTCTCCACACCATATACTCAAGACTCATCTACTAAAGAGAAGCGATTGTATACCAACCTTTCGGATCAATCACCATCCTCATGATGATCCTATGGTCGGGAGCATTTTATAAGTTAATAATGATTATTCATGTCTTAAATTTTCAACTTTTGAAAATATGAATCATCAGTACCATTAACTCAAAGGATGTATCACAAACACTAAATACACATATGTGATAGAAAATAACCCATTTTATTGATATTAATCAAAATTATAATTTTGCCTCTTGAAGTGTATTACAAGTATCAGTCAATTCTGGCTTCTAGGGCACATATATCTAACAACTATAACACCCTCAAGATGAACTACTGATACACCTCAGGTCAAAGAACCAGACACACTACTACAGCATCGAGTCAGTCATTGATGAGAAGGTAGACTTCCTTATGACTACTCGAGGTGGTCACACTCAGTGCCCTCATTCTTTAACGAGTACCTATACTCTCACTTTGGTGTCTCTACACCGTAGACTTAAGATTCATCTATTGTAAAGAAGTGATTGTACACTAACCTTCCGGATCAATCTCCATCCTCATGATGATCCTACGGTCAGGAGCATTTTCTGAGTTAATAAATGAAAATTCATGTCTTAAATTTTCAACTCTTGAAAATATGAATTATCATTACCATTAACTCAAGAGATGTGTCACAGACACTAAATATACTTATGTGATAGAAAATAATCCTTTTATTATTTATAGTTAAAATTATAATTTTATTGTTAGAAGTGTATTACAAGTATCAGCCAATTCTGGCTTTTAGAGCACACATATCTAACAAACTCCCACTTGACCGAAAGTCAATTGGCTACAAATCTAAGTCTCATCTTCTTAAGATGGGCTTCGATCTTCTGCTGGCCCAATGGCTTTATAAGCAGCTCCACCGCATTGTCTGCGGAGTTGACTCTCTTGACCTCAACGTAATCCTTCTCGAGGTAATTGTGGAAGAGGTGGTATCACCGCTCGATGTGCTTGGATTTTTGGTGAGATCTCGGCTCCTTAGCAAGGGCTATGGCGCCATTGTTGTTGCAGTATAGAGGAATGCAATCTGATGGCATCACTCTGATCTCCATGGCAAACTTCTTGTACCAAATGCTTCCTTTGCAGCTTTTGATGCAGCAATATATTCTACTTTCATTATGGAATCTGCTATCACTGTCTATTTGAAACTTTTCCAACTGACAGCCCACCATTGCACACAAATAGACTTTTAGATGTCGACTTTCAATCATCTACATCGAACATAAAATCTGAGTTTGTATATCCCTAGACTTGGAGTTCTCCATTATAAAAGATGAACAACACATCCTTAGTTCTTCTTAAGTACTTAAGGATACATTTCATAGAAGTCTAGTGTTCTTCACCTAGATTCGACTGATATCTGCTCGTGACACTCACGGCATGGGTTATATCAGGTTGTGTACATAACATGGCATACATGAGGCTCCCTATTGCTGAAGTATAAGGGATCTTGCTCATGCATTCTATTTCTTCAGGTGTTCTAGGGCACATCTTCTTGGAAAGATGAATGCCATGCCTGAAGGGTACTAAACCCCTCTTAGAGTTTTCCATACTAAACCACTTTAGTACTTCCTCTATGTACATCTTCTATGAAAGTCCTATCATCCTATTTGGTCTATCTCTATAGATCTTAATTCCTAGAATAAAGGATGCTTCTCCTAGATCTTTCATGGAGAATTCTCTAGATAACCACATTTTAACTATGGTCAATATAGAAATATCATTTTCGATAAGGGGGATGTCATCCACATATAATACGAGAAAGATAATAGCGCTCCCACTGACCTTTTTAAAGGCACAAGGCTCCTCCTCATTTTTGATGAAACCAAATATTTTGATCAAATCATTAAAATGAGTATTCCAGCTCCTAGATGCTTGCTTAAGTCCATATATGGACCTTTGTAGCTTGCATACCTTGTGATCATCATTATTGGATGTGAAATCTAGCGGCTATTCCATATAGATATCTTTCTCAAGATATCCATTTAAGAACATCGTTTTCACATCCATTTGCCATATTTCATAATCAAAATAGACTGCAACAGCAAGCAATGTGTGAATGAATTTTAGCATAGCTACTGGTGAAAAAGTATCCTAATAGTCAATGCCTTTGCGTTGACTATAACCTTTTGCCACTAATCTAGCCTTGAATATCTCCATATTCTCATCTGCACCAATCTTTCTCTTGTAGATCCATTTACACCCAATATGTACTATACCTTCTGATGGATCTACCAAGGTCCAGACTTGGTTTGAGTGCATCGAGTCAATTTTTGACTTCATTGCCTCTATAGATCTTAATTCCTAGAATAAAGGATACTTCTCCTGGGTCTTTCATGGAGAATTCTCTAGATAACCATATTTTAACTATGGTCAATATAGAAATATCATTTTCGATAAGGAGGATGTCATCCACGTACAATACGAGAAAGACAATAGCGCTCCCACTGACCTTTTTAAAGGCACAAGGCTCCTCCGCATTTTTGATGAAACCAAATATTTTGATCATATCATTAAAATGAGTATTCCAACTCCGAGATGCTTGCTTAAGTCCATATATGGATCTTTGCAGCTTGCATACCTTGTGATCATCATTATTGGATGTGAAACCTAGCGGCTATTCCATATAGATATCTTCCTCAAGATATCCATTTAAGAACATCGTTTTCACATCCATTTGCCATATTTCATAATCAAAATAGGCTGCAATATCAAGCAATGTACGAATTGATTTTACCATAGCTACTGACGAAAAAGTATCCTGATAGTCAATGCCTTTGCGTTGACTATAACCTTTTGCCACTAATCTAGCCTTGAATGTCTCCACATTCTCATCTGCTCCAATCTTTCTCTTGTAGATCCATTTACACCTAATAAGTACTATACCTTCTGATGGATCTACCAAGGTCCAAACTTGGTTTGAGTACATCGAGTCAATTTCTGACTTCATTGCCTCTAACTATTTCTCGGAGTCAATATCTTATATCACCTTGTTATAGGTTTTGGGATCATCACCATGAACCCCATTACCTATGAGGAATATTTCTTCTACATCCTCTAAAATAGTACCTAAGTACCTTTCAGAGGAACGGAAAACTCTTTTCGATCTATGAGGTGGAGGAGGTAGTGTATGGATTGGCTTAACCTGATTTGGTTCCATTTGGTCCTTAGCTCGTTGCTCTTGTGAGACTTTCTCATCGAGCTTGATCTGCTTTCCTTGCTGCTATCTTGAAAAAACTGTTTTCAAGAAAGATGGCTTGTTGACTCACAATCACATTGTGATCTTCTGAAATGTAGAAAGAATATCCTAATGACTCTTTAGGATATCCTATAAATCGAGCTCTAAAGGACCTAAAGTCTAACTTGTTCGCTTGTTGTCTTTTGACATGAGTCGGATAACTCCAAATTTTGAGATGACTCAGACTTGGTTTTTTGCATGTCATATCTCATACGGTGTGGTAGGAACGATTTTAGAAGGAACCCTATTCAGTAGGTAATTACAGTTAACAAACAGTATCCCCAAAGAAAATCAGGGAGGTCTGTGAAGCTCATCATGGATCGGACCATATCTAATAGGGTCCGATTCCTCCATTCTGAAACCCCATTGAGTTGAGGTATTCCTGGTGGAGTCCATTGAGAGACTATGCCATTTTCTTTGAGATAGTCCAAGAATTCTCGACTAAGGTATTCACCTCCTCGATCTGATTGAAGAATCTTAATGGGTTTTCTAATTTATTTTTCTACTTCATGTCGAATTCTTTAAACTTTTCAAATGCTTCAGACTTATGTCTCATAAAATACACATACCCATACCTTGATAAATCATCGATAAAGATTATGAAGTAGACTAAGTTGTCTCTAGCCGGCATATCAAATGGGCCGCACACATCTGTATGTACTAGGGCAAGAAGATCCATGGCCCTTTCCCCATGTCCTACAAAAGGAAGCTTGGTCATTTTGCCATGAAGACGGGATTCACAAATTGGATATGACTCGAAAGTCAATGGACACAATAGGCTAGTTTTCTCCAATTTGTTAACCCTATCTTCTACTATATGACCTAATCTTAGGTGCCATAGATACCCATCATTAGGACTATCCCTAGGACGTTTTGATTTTATAGCATTCATATTTTGCTAAAAGTTAAAAATAGATACATCAACATGTAACTGATAAAGATCGTTAATAAGAAAATCATTTGCAATTTTATTTCTTTCATAAAGAATGTTATAATGGTCCTTAAGAAAACTAATTACATAGCCTTCTAATGCAAGGCAAGAAACAAAAATCAAATTCTTGCTTGCTGCAGGCATAAAATAACAGTCTTTTAATACTAAGTCTAAACCAGATGGTAGTCGAAGAGGGTATGTTCCCACGACCACGGTAGCAACTCTTGCTCCATTTTCGATGCATAGGATCATCTCACCATCCCTCAGCCTCCTGCTATCCTCAAGACCCTGCATAGAAGTGCACAAGTGAGCACTAGAACTAGAGTCAAGCATCCAACTGGATGTAGAAGAAATCATAAGGTTAGACTCAATAATGAGCATACCTCTAGAAGGACCTGCCTCCTTCTTCTTTAGGGTGGCCAGGTAAGTAGGACAGTTTTGCTTTCAGTGGCCGTCATTGTTGCAGTGGAAACACTTTTCTTTGTCTGCAGCCTTCTTCTTCAGCTCTGCCTTTTTCTTCTTCCCTCCTTTCACCTTATGCTTTTTCACAGACTTCTTCTTCTTTCCAAAAGACTTTCTCTTGGAAGAAGTCCATTCCATAGCAAGTACTGAGCCTTTAGAATCTTTCATGAAAAGCTCAGTGGTAACCAGCATGTTCATAAGTTTGGCCAAGGAGTTTTGAAGTTTATGCATATGGTAGTTCATGATGAACTGCCCAAATGCATCAGTCAAGGATTGCAGAATTATGTCATTCTGTAGATCCAAGTCCAACCTCACTCCGAGCTTCTCAAGCTCTTCCAAGTTCTTGATCATCATCAGACAATGATCTTGGACTGACTGCCCATCGCGCATCTTAGTCTTGAACAGTTGTTTAGTGACTTGATACTTGGCTGCACGACTCTATTCATCAAACATCTCCTATAGGTGAGCCAACATTTGGCGAGCAGTTTTGATATCTTCATGTTGGCGCTAAAGCTCATCAGACATCGAGCCCAACATGTAGTATATGGCCTTATTATCTTCGTCAGTCCACTTAACCAGAGACGCTCTCTATTTAGTGGATGGACGAGCTGGTAAGGTGGGAGGGTTCTGGTTCAATACATGAGTTAACTACTCAAAACCCAAAATAATTTTGAAGTTTCAGAGCCAATCCTTATAATTTGATCTGGTCAGTCTATGGTTGTCCAGGATTCATGCTAGTAGGTTGGATGCAGACATCTTCCTATAGAGACTCAAAGTTTCTTGTTAGATATTGTAATTAAGACTTAACCAAATTATTTAAAAATTTTATTTTTAAACAAATTAGCTCCTACTATTTTCTCAAATCCCTACACTCCCTCTGTAGAGATGCAAAAATCTTCATGATTACTGATTTCTAGTGGGTGGTGCGGTCCCACCGACTTACTCATCACCTCACCTAACAGTTATTGGTGATGGGTTAGCCAATGGGTGAACAACTCTTATTCAATGATTCTCTAATCATGGTGCATCCAAACTTGGTCTCTAATTCATGAATCTCACCGTGTTCCGAATATTGATCCACTCCTTAGTTAAGTCAAACCCACCATTTGCATAGATTGGATTTCTAATTCGGTCTCTCACCGTATCCAGAATATTAAGCCCAATTCATCCTCCAGCCCGTAGCATCCGATGCCTAATAGACATGGTTGCATCTTTTCGGTGCAACTAAGCCACTGTAACCAACCGAGAATAATCAACCTTAAGAAGGGCCCGCACATCTACAATGGTGGAAGACCTTAAACTTAATCTTTTCTTAGGAAGATTTGATTTAGGTCTCACTAAACTAGACTTGACATAGTCATAACCATTATGACTAATCTAGTGGCATAGGTTAGCTCGGATTATTGACCACCTCAGATCAGAACTGAGTCAACAAACATGGCCAGGTAAGTGAAATCGATGGAAGGGATATGCCATTAACTCGAAAAAAACACATTCGAGTCGAGTAGCTCCCAATTAAAAACTAGTCGATCGTATCTACCAAACTTATCTTAGACACCAAATTGTTGAGACAGAACCAATCGAATTAGCCTACAATCCAGACTCTAACCACTGAGCTTAATTAGGTCTTAGCTTGATCGATCACTTACGTGACTCGATCTTAACCCAGACTTAATCCTATTAGGTTAGTCAATTTAAGCATTGTTGATCCCATCTAACCAACTCTTTATTCGGTTTGATCAACCGCTTAGACCTAATTGAGCTACCCAAGCTCAAACCCAGATTTATGAATATGTCTTAGATCTAAAATTTCAATTTTAGACCTAATTGATATTTCATAAACTTAATTCTTAATTAAGTTAGGGTTCAAAAACAAAACATGTAAATAAGATCCTAGGATTTTAGGATTTAGGGTTTTGTAGAAAGTAAGTTTTCAATTTCTGATTAAGGACGAATGTGCAGCACCCCTACACATCATAAGAACATCCCATCGAATGGAAGGAGTGGGTTTTTAAGCCCTACTTTTTTCTTATGATCAGACAGTCAAGGAGAACGCCTTAATCAGAAATATAACTAATCTACAAAAATAAATTAGATCTAAGCATATATCTCATATAAAAAATAGACCTAATTAAAATATATTTTGTATATATCACATATATCATGCATGCATGTTTTTCAAATCTAAATTATCTCATAATCATCTAAAAAATTAAATTTAAATTCGATCATATCAAATAAAATTTAATCTAGACCTATTTGCAGAATAATTCTATAACTAGTCTAAATATGCAACTATCATATCTTATATGAACAATTAATTTTATTTTATTTTTTATTTTTAGATCTGATTATAATAATTATAATATTAGAAAATAAAAAATAAATAGATCTAAAAATTATTTTTAATCAAACAAAAATTATGATCAAACTAGACTATACATAGAACAATTCTATTCCTAGTCTAGTTATGTATCTCATACATATTAGATCTAAATTAATTTATTTTAATTTTTTAATTTTCTAATTTTAGTTTTAATTATATCTCATGTGATATCTAAAATTACTAATTAATCAGATTAAATCATATCTAAAAAAATTTATAAGAACCTTGCTCTGATACCAGTTGAAGGGAAATCTTAATTTTCTAGGTTAGGTTGGTTCAGATCTGATAGGATCGAGAGGCATATTTCAAAAATTTTCTCTCAGATCTAGATCAGATCTAACATTTTTCTAGATCTAATTTATAATTTGATAATTAAAAAAATAAAACTAAATTAATTTTGAATTAATTTTTACCTTGATCTTGGGTAATCTGATTACCCGTTGATGATCCTGCAGAAGCTCTAAGGTTCTGGATCTAGCCACGCAAGCACCTAGCCTCTACCGATATCCACTCGAGCTGGATCTAGAGATCTTCTCTTTCTCTTTTTTTTTTTCAAAAATTAAATTTGGATCTAATTTAGAGGATCTTCAAAACACCTTCTGAGGATCAACCATCGTCTCTACAGCAGTGCTGCCTTCTTCCTTTTTCATCAACTTTTCTTGCCTGACTCGCACTAATCTAAAGCACCCAACTTTCTTGGGCATGGAGAGGAGGGAGAGGGCTAGATGGTGGTGTGGAAAAGGGAGAGGGATAGCCTTGGGGCATGGGCTAAGAAGAACTCATTAAAAAGTGGGTGCAGATAGGGTCTATTTATAGACTCTGCTGCGCCATGCAATACTGCATCACCCCGGCCAATCACATTGCTTCATGCAATCAGATCTAAATCTGATTGATGGGATGACATCACTTGATCCAATCAGATGAGAGATCTATAGGTTCATTTTTAGATGGTGCCTAAGACTGGTCAAAGTAGATACCCAAGGGCCACCTAAGTAGAAACCAAGAAGCAACCTGGAGTCCCATCCGTATGGGACTGCAGCGCCCCAATCCAAGGATGCATGCCTTCTTTCCAATTTTTAGAGAGGAGAGAAGCCCCTATCTGCTCTCCAATAAGTGCATGATACATGGGCATATGTCCAAGGGTCAGAGGTCAATGTTTGACCAAGTTAAAGTACAAGAATTAGCAGGTTATGGAAAATGGCAGGTGTTGTCTCAAATTTACCTCATAAATTAAGACAATCTTTTTCTAACTTGGACAAGCTTCAGTCAGACTAGGTAAAGGTACCTGAGTGAGCACAAACTCATTTGGCTCAGTTGAGATAACTTTTATGATAGAAAAAGGTGAACGTTAGGCTCAATCATGTGCTAACATGATTTTCTTGAACCTAATTGAATCTTATTCAAATCAATTGAACTGGATTAGTCCAATTGATGATATCCAGATCTAAATCCTTGTTTGTGTGATCTAGTTAGGTTCAGTTCTATATGGTAATGAAATATGTCATGATCTCCATCATCGACATCATCAAAACTCCTTTCGATGGATCAGAACTCTTCTGATTCAGACAACTTAGAATGATCGATCATTTAAATCATTCTAGTTGCTCTCAAAATCCACCAGTGATATGTAGCAACATATGGTGGCAACCCATCAAAAATGAAAATGAATCTCTCGGTGCAGCTACTTGTATGATTAAGTTCTTCTATCTTGAGCCCCAATATGATTAGGGTTAAGGTGAACTCATCAAACCCTAATTTCTATCATATGATTTAATCATTCGATTCAAGTCCGATGTGAAAATCTTAATACAAACTCTTTCTATTATTTCACACTCTCTGCCCTAGCCATGAGCTTATGGACTTGATTCTCATGATCATCATAGGACTGCTCCTCATCCACCGAGGTAGATAGATTCCATTTTGGTGCAATCCAATTCCTACAATGAACATGCTATAGCCAACATACACCTCAGGGTTCCGAATGGCTAGGAGATCGAGTGATGGTGTAGTCAAACTATAACACCCTCAAGGTGAACTGCCGATGTACCTCAGATCAAAGAACCAGACACACCACTACAGCATCAAGTCAGTCATCGACGAGAAGGTAGACTTCCTTATGACTACTAGAGGTGGTCATGCTAAGTGCCCTCGTTCTTTAACGAGTATCTGTACTCTCACTCTGATGTCTCTACACCATAGACTTAAGACTCATCTACTACAAAAAAGCGATTGTACACTAACCTTCCGGATCAATCACCATCCTCATGATGATCCTACGATCAGGAGCATTTTATGAGTTAATAAATGAAAATTAATATCTTAAATTTTTAACTCTTAAAAATATGAATTATCATTGTCATTAACTCAAGGGATATATCACAGACATTAAATACACTTATGTGATAGAAAATAATCCTTTTATTATTTATAGTCAAAATTATAATTTTGCCCTTAGAAGTATATTACAAGTGTCAGTCAATTCTGGCTTCTATGGCACACATATCTAATAGATGCAACCATGTCTATTAGGCATTGGATGCTATCGGCTAGAGGATGGATTGGACTCAAAATTTTGTATACGATGAAAGATCCAATTAGGAATCCAATCTATGCAAATGGTGGGTCTGACTTAATTAAGGAGTGGATCAATATTTTGGGCATGGTGAGATTCATAAATTAGGGATCAAGTTTGGATGCATCTTGATTAGAGAATCATTGGATAAGAGCTATTCACTCATTGGCTAACCCATCACCAATAACTATTAAGTGAGATGATGAGTCAGTTGGTGGGATTGCACCATCCAAGAAAAATCAGTAATCATGGAGACCAAATCAGTAAACATAGCATGCCATCTTTCTTGAAAAATAGTTTATTCAATATGGTGGCATTGGAAAGTAGATCATGCTCGAGGAGAAAATCTCACAAGAGCAACAAGTTAAGGATCCTATAGAACCAAATCAGGTTTAGCCAATACAATCACTACCTCCTCCACCTCGTAGATCGAAAAGAATTTTCTATCCCCCTGAGATGGATCTACAAGAAAAAGATTGGTGTAGATGGAAATGTGGAGACATTCAAAGCTAGATTAGTGGCAAAAGGGTATAGTCAGCGCGAAGGAAGACTATCTGGATACCTTTTCATCAGTAGCCATGCTAAAATCTATCCGCACATTGCTTGCTATTGTAGCCTATTTCGATTATGAAATATAGCAAATGGACATAAAAATGGTGTTCTTAAATGGATAGCTTGAGGAAGATATCTATATGGAACAGCCACTAGGTTTCACATCCAATGATGTTGATCAGAATGTATGCAAGCTACAAAGATCCATATATGGACTTAAGCAAGCATCTCAGAGCTGGAATACTCATTTTAATGATGTGATCAAATTATTTGGTTTCATCAAAAATGAAGAGAAACCATATATTTTCAAAATGGTCAGTGGGAGCGCTATTATCTTCCTCATACTGTACGTGGATGATATCCTTCTTATTGAAAATGATATTTTCTTGTTGACCATAGTTAAAATGTGATTATCTAAAAAATTCTCCATAAAAGACCTAGGAGAAGCATTCTTTATTTTAGGAATTAAGGTCTATAGAGATAGACCAAATAGGATGCTAGGTCTTTCACAGAAGATGTACATAGAGGAAGTGCTGAAAAGGTTTAGCATGAAAAACTCCAAGAGGGGATTGGTATCCTTCAAACATGGCATTCATCTCTTCAAGAAAATGTATCCCAACACACCTGAGGAGATTGAATGCATGAGCAAGATCCCTTATGCTTCAACAATAGGGAGCCTCATGTATGCCATGTTATGTACACGACCTGATATAGCCCATGATATGAGTGTCATGAGTAGATATCAGTCAAATCTAGATGAAGAACATAGGACTTCTATGAAATATATTCTTAAGTACTTAAGAAAAACTAAGGATATGATGTTGATTTTTGGTAATGGAGAACTCCAAGTCTAGGGATATATAGACTCAGATTTTATGTCCGATATAGATGATCGAAAGTCGACATCTGAAAGTCTATTTGTATGTAATGGTGGTGCTGTCAGTTGGAAGAGTTTCAAGCAGACAGTGATAGTAGATTCCATCATAGAAGCAGAGTACATCGCTATGTCAAAAGCTGCAAAGGAGGCATTCTGGTATAAGTTCGCCACAGAGATCAAAGTGATGCCATCGGATGCCATTCCTCTATACTGCGACAATAATGGTGCCATAGCCTTGCTAAGGAGCCGAGGTCTCATCAAAAATCCAAGCACATCGAGCAGCGATACCACCTCATCGACGATTATCTCAAGAAAAGTTACGTCGAGATCAAGAGAGTCAACTCCACAGACAATGCGGTGGACCCACTTACAAAGCCATTAGGGCAGCAGAAGATCAAAGCCCACCTTAAGAAGATGGGACAAATTTGTAGCCAACTGGCTTTAGGTCAAATGAGAGTTTGTTAGATATGTGTGCCCTAGAAGCTAGATTGGCTGACACTTTTAATACACTTAAAAGAGCAAAATTATAATTTTAACTATAAATATTAAAATAAATTATTTTCTTTCATAGTGTGTATTTGAAAGTGTCTATGATATATTCCTTGAGTTAATGGTAATGATAGTTCATATTTTCAAAAGTTGAAAATTTAAGACATGAATTTTTATTATTAACTCATAAAATGCTCTCGACCATAGGATCATCATGAGGATGGTGATTGATCCGAAAGATTGGTGTATGATCACTTCTTTCAGATAGATAAGTCTTGAATCTATGGTATAGAGACACCAAAGTGAGAGTATAGGTACTCGTTAGAGAATGAGGGCACTGAGCATGACCACCTCATTCAATCATGAGAAAGTCTATCTTCTCATCAATGACAAGCTCGAAGCTGCAGTAGTATGTCTGATTCTTTGACCTGAGGTACATCGACAGTTCACCTTGAGGGTGTTATAGTTTGACTACACCATAACTCGATCTCCTAGCCATTCAAAATCTTGAGGTATATGTTGGCTATAGCATGCTCATTGTACGAATTGAATTGCACTAATAGGGGATCTATCTACCTCGGTAGATGAGGAGCAGCCCTATGATAATCATGAGAATCAAGTCCGTAAGCCCATGGCTATGGTAGAGTGAAATAATAGAAAGAGTTTCTATTAGGATTTTCATATTAGACTTGAATCGAATGATTAATTCATATGATGGATATTAGGGTTTGACGAGATCACCTTAACCTTAATCCAGTAGGGGCTCAAGATAGAGGAATCTAATCACAAAGGTAACTGCATCGAGAGATTTATTTTTAGTTCTGATGGGTTGCCACCATATGCTGCTAGGTGTCACTGATGGATTTTGGAAGCAATTAGAATGATTTGGATAATCGATCATACTAGTTGTCTGAATCAGAAAAGTTCTGATCCATCGAAAGATGTTTCAATGATGTCGATGATAGAGATCACAACATACCATATGAAACTGAACCGAACTGGGTCACACAAATAAGGGATTGGATCTAAATGTCATTAATTGGACTAACCCAGTTCAATTGATTTGAAAAAGATTCAATTAGATTCAAGAAAATCATGCTAGCACACGATTGAGCCTAATGTTCTCCTTTAACAATCATTAAAGCTTATCTCGACTGAGCCAAATGTGTTTGGCCTAACTCAAGAACCTTTACTTAGTCTGACTAGAGCTTGTCCAGATAAGAAAAAGACTGTCTTAATTTATGAGATAAATTTAAGACAACACTTATCATTTTCCATCATCTGCTAAATCTTATCTTCGGACATTAGTCAAATGTTGACCCTGGACACTTAGACATCTACCCATGTGTCATGCACCCATAGAAGAGTACGAGGATTTGTCCCCCTGCTAAAAAGTAGATAGGAAGGAGGTGCATACCTAGGTAGGCATGCGCTCCATGAGGATAAAAGATGGAGTCCCATACATATGGGACTCCAATTGCTTCAGGGGATTAAATTGTATGGCACCAAGAAGACTTGTTTGACCCAGTCTTGATGCCACCTAAGGAGAGTTTTGAGGGTCTCTAATCTAATTGGATTAGATGATGTCATTCCACCAATCAGATTTAGATCTAATTGAATAAAGGGCTGTGATTGATCAGGTTGATGTGGCACTGCATGGCGCAGTAGGGTCTATATAAACCCTGTCTATGCCTAAAATTAAATTCTTCTACCTTTAGCCCACGCCGCATAGCCCCTCTCCCTTCTTCTCTATGCCACCCTCTGGTCCTCTCTCATCTCCACACCCAAGGGCCTTTGGGCATGAAGAAGGTGCGATCCAGGCAAGTGAAAGGTGCTAGGAATGGAAGAAGGCAGCATTACTGCAAGAGATAAGGATTGTTCTTCAAAAGCAGTTTTGATGAACTTCAAGATTAGATCTAGAACTAATTTTTAAAAAATTGATTGGGAAGGAGAAGATCTTTAGATCTTGCCCGAGTGGATATCGGTAGAGGCCAGATACTTGTGTGGCTATATCTAAAACCTCAGGCAAATATTGGGATCATCACAGGATAATTAGATTATCCAAAATAAAGGTATAATTAAATTAGATTTATTTTTTATTTTTATTTTTATTATCTGATCAATAAGATTAGATCTGAGGAATCTTAGATCTGATTAGAATCTTAGAGAAAAAATTTTAGAAATATATCTTCTGATCCAATCAGATCTGAACGAACTTGACCCAAAAATAAGTTTTTTCCTTCATCTTTTATAGGCAGAGCTCGTAACAGAATGATAGTAATAGCCATAATAGAATGCTAGTAGGTCATTTAGGCCATGTGGAGTTTGTTATGGAGAGTGGACTATCATTTATCGTGACTTGTAAGTGGTTGGATTTAATTTGTTAGAGTTCAGATGAAAGGTTGGGGACTTCTGTGTATAATACTGAGCAGTTCATATTGGGATGGAGAACTCAAAATTGGATTGGTTGAACTTGCAGGTCAGCTTCTAGGCAATGGGTTGCTGACCTACAATTGGTTAGATTTTGTCTCTGACATCTTTGAACAGCTCGACCATGGCAATAGAGATCTAAGATTGACTGAGAGTTGAGGTGGGTGAGTACTGAGATTCAAAGCTTCTTGGTGGTGTTGTCTTAACTGCTCTCGAAAATTTGGTCAATACCCAAGGTCAGCCCAAAAGGGTGATGGAGTTTATCATTTGTAGGATAGTTGTTGCTTATTCCATATTGAGAATTGGACTTGTATTGATGATGAGGTTCTTTTACTTCTCAAATTCATCTGGTTGACATGCCTGTATGAGTTGACTAGGTCTGCAATTGTTAGGAGAGGATAAAGAAATTTGGCCGCTTTCATGATTGGCCACCATCCATAAGGCAGGGTAGAAGAATTTGGTTGGAGTGGAGTTTCTCTGGGGAGGAGTCCAATTGGCCAAGATCCTTGATATGACATTGGTAAGATATACCATCTATAGTGATGAAATTTGGCTGCCTTCAAGATTGGCCAAGAGACAAAGTCGAGCTGTGCTAAGATTCGATACTCGATGGAGTTCTTTGGCGGGTTTTGTAGTCATAGGAAGAGGGCTGACGATTATAGTTGAGAAGGTTGTCTGACATACATGAGTTGGAGATCAACCTTCCTAAATTGGATTGGAGTAGGAAAATAGCTTGGTTGAAGTTTGGCCATGGTTGCCACAACTCTAAACGAAATCATACCAAGATTGCACATCTTACTAGACTTCGGTAGGAGCTATTGTATCTCCAACACTTATCCTCCTACTCCTGAGTTAAAAGTTCAAATGAAGAGAGTACAAAAAATTATGATTGCCAAAGTCTTTTCTAACTTTTTGCTCTCAGAAGATGAAAAGGTTTTGGCTTTTTTTGACTGGCATCGAAGTTTCTTTAACATCGAATGATTCAAAAAGACATCCATTTTTGAAATTTTCCTAGTATGAAGCTTCATGTATAGTGCCATAAATGCTTTGTCAAACATTGGCTATAAGTATGATGAGTGGGATGCACGGTAGATGAAGATTGAGTGGAGGAAATTCATAATCATAACTATTTTAGGATTTCTTTGACTATTTATGAAGGAAAAACCCTATTTTCCTTGCATGGGATCGTTCAGATCTAATTAAATTTGAAGAAATATTTTAACTTTTTTTCTATGATCCTAATTAGATCTAAGATATCTTAGATTTAATTCTAAAGATCTGATATTATATAATAAAAATAAAATTAAATCTAATTTAATTTTATACCTTATTTTTTGGATAATCAGATTATCCTGTGATGATCTTGAATGATCCTGAGGTTCTGAAAGGAGCCACACACGTGCCTGACCTCTACTAGTGTATACTAATCTAGAGGTCTTCTCCTTCTAAATCACTCCTTCAAAAATCAGATCTGGATCTAATCTTGTAGTTCTTCAAAACTTCTTTTGAAGAAGCAGCAGTCATCTCTTTCGGTAGTGCTGCCTTCTTCTTGATCTAGGTGCTTTTCTTCCTTGGATTGCACTTGAACCCATGCACAACTCCTTTGGGCATGGAGAGGAGAGAGAGAGGATCAGAGGGAGGTGTCGAATAGAGGAGGGCATCCTTGCAGCATGGTAAAAAGAAAAAGCTCTATGACCCTAAGCGTAGATAGGTTTAAATAGACCCTGAGCGCCATGCAGTGCCACATCATCCCAACCAATCACAACCCTTCATGTGAAATCAGATCTAAATCTGATTGGTGAGAATAGAGTCCCATCTGGATTCCTCCTTAGATGGAGTTCCTAAAAACCAGTAAGTTGGTGCCAATACTGGATAGAGAGGAGTCTTTGGCGCCCCAATGTTTGATCATATCAAAACAGATGGAGTCCTTGTCCAACATATGGGACTCCTAGGCGCCTCCACACTTGGGGCACACGCCTAGGGTGGCATGCGCCCTCTCTTCCTTGCCAGGTTCTGGCAGGGGGACAGAGCCCCCACCAGCTCTCCAATAGGTGCATGACACATGGTCAAAATGTCAAAGTGTCAATGGTCAACTATTTGACCAGTCAAAAACAAGAATTAGCAAGTGATAGGAAATGGCAGGTGTTGTTTTAAATCCATCTAATGAATTAAGACAACCTTTTCTAATCTGGACAACCTCCAGTCAGACCAAAATGAAGGCCTCTGATTGAGCACAAACTCCTTTGGCTCAGTCAGGACAACTTATTTATGATAGTAAAAGAAGAACGTTAGGTTCAATCGAGTGCTAGCACGATTTTCTTGAACCTAATTGAATCTCATTCAGATCAATTGAACTAGGATCAGTTCAATTGATGATCACCAGATTCAAACCCTTGTTTGTGTGACCCAGTTAGGTTCAGTTCTGTATGGTAATGGGATATGTCATGATCTCTATCATCGACATCATCGAAACTCCTTTCGATGGATCAGAACTCTTCTGATTCGAACAGCTAGAATGATCGATCATCTAAATCATTCTAATTGCTCCCAAAATCCACCAGTGACACCTAGCAGTATATGGTGGCAACCCATCAGAGCTGAATGCGAACCTCTTGGTGCAGCTACCTGTGTGATTAAGTTCTTCTATCTTGAGCCCCGATCAGATTAGGGTTAAGGTGAACTCGTCAAACCCTAGTCTCTGTCATATGATGTAATCATTCGATTCGAGTCCAATGTGAAAATCTAAATAGAAACTCTTTCTATTATTTCACTCTGCCATGGCCATGGGCTTCTGGACTTGATTCTCATGATCATCATAGGGCTGCTCCTCTACCACCGAGGTAGATAGATTCCATCTTGATGCAATCCAGTTCCTACAATGAACATGCTATAGCCAACATACACCTCAGGGTTTCCATATGGCTAGGAGACCGAGTAATGGTGTAGTCAAACTATAACACCCTCAAGGTGAACTGCCGATGCACCTCAGGTCAAAGAACCAGACACACTACTGCAGCATCGAGTCAGTCATTGACGAGAAGGTAGACTTCCTAATGACTACTCGAGGTGGTCACGCTCAGTGCCCTCATTCTCTAACGAGTACCTGTACTCTCGCTCCGGTGTCTCCACACCATAGACTCAAGACTCATCTACTAAAGAGAAGCGATTGTACACCAACCTTCCGGATCAATCACCATCCTCGTGATGATCCTATGGTCGGGAGCATTTTATGAGTTAATAATGATTATTCATGTCTTAAATTTTCAACTCTTGAAAATATGAATTATCATTACCATTAACTCAAAGGATGTATCACAGACACTAAATACACATATGTGATAGAAAATAACCCATTTTATTGATTTATAGTCAAAATTATAATTTTGCCCCTAGAAGTGTATTACAAGTGTCAGCCAATTCTGGCTTCTAGGGCACATATATCTAACAATCTCCCACTTGTCCTAAAGCCAATTGGCTACAAGTCTAAGTCCCATCTTCTCAAGGTGGGCTTCGATCTTCTGCTGGCCCAACGGCTTTGTAAGTGGGTCTGCCACATTATCTGCGGAGTTCGACTCTCTTGACCTCGACGTAACCCTTCTCGAGGTAATCGCGGATGAGGTGGTATCGCCGCTCAATGTGCTTGGATTTTTGGTGAGACCTCGGCTCCTTAGCAA
Source organism: Cocos nucifera (assembly GCA_006176705.1). Taxonomy (NCBI): domain Eukaryota; kingdom Viridiplantae; phylum Streptophyta; class Magnoliopsida; order Arecales; family Arecaceae; genus Cocos; species Cocos nucifera. The sequence continues at coordinate 21,040 of QRFJ01003248.1, forward strand.
GGGCTATGGCGCCATTGTTGTCGCAGTATAGAGGAATGGCATCTGATGGCATTACTTCAATTTCTACAGCAAACTTCTTGTACCAGAATGCTTCCTTTGCAGCCTTCTGATGCAGCGATATATTCTGCTTCCATGGTGGAATCTGCTATCACCTTTGCTTGGAACTCTTCCAACTGACAGCTCCACCATTGCACACAAACAGACTTCCAGATGTCGACTTTCGATCATCTATATCGGACATGAAATCCGAGTCTGTGTATCCCTGGACTTGGAGTTCTCCATTACCAAAGACCAACATCATATCCTTAGTTCTTCTCAAGTACTTAAGGATACATTTCACAGAAGTCCAGTGTTCTTCACCTGGATTTGACTGATATCTGCTTGTGACACTCACAGCATGGGCTATATCAGGTCGTGTACATAGCATGGCATACATGAGGCTCCCTATTGCAGAAGCATAAGGGATCTTGCTCATGCATTCTATTTCCTCAGGTGTGCTAGGGCACATCTTCTTGGAAAGATGAATACCATGTCTGAAGGGTATTAATCCCCTCTTAGAGTTTTCCATACTAAACCTCTTTAGTACTTCCTCTATGTACATCTTCTGTGAAAGTCCTAGCATCCTATTCGGTCTATCCCTATAGACCTTAATTCCTAGAATAAAGGATGCTTCACCTAGGTCTTTCATGGAGAATTCCTTGGACAACCACATCTTGACTGATGTCAACATGGGAATATCATTCCCAATAAGGAGGATGTCATCCACGTACAATACGAGGAAGACAACAGCGCTCCCACTGACCCTTTTTGAAAACACATGGTTCCTCTTCATTTTTGATGAAACCAAACTTTTTGATCACATCATTGAAATGAGTGTTCCAGCTCCGAGATGCTTGCTTAAGTCCATATATGGACCTTTGCAGCTTGCAAACCTTGTGATCAGTATCACTGGATGTGAAACCTAGCGGCTGTTCCATATAGATATCTTCCTCAAGATATCCATTTAAGAATGCCATTTTCACGTCCATTTGCCATATTTCATAATCGAAATAGGCTGCAACAGCAAGCAATGTGCGGATGGATTTTAGCATAGCTACTGGGAAAAGGTATCCTGATAGTCAATGCCTTCGCGTTGACTATAACCTTTTGCCACTAGTCTAGCCTTGAATGTCTCCATATTCCCATCTTCACCAATCTTTCTCTTGAAGATCCATTTACACCCAATAGGTACTATACCTTCTGGTGGATCTACCAAGGTCCAGACTTGGTTTGAGTGCATCGAGTCAATTTCTGACTTCATTGCCTCTAGCCATTTCTCGGAGTCGATATCTGATATCGCCTCGTTGTAGGTTTTGGGATCATCACCATGAGCACCATTACCTATGAGGAACATTTTCTCTACTATCCTCTGAAATAATACCTAAGTATCTTTCAGGGGGACGGAAAACTCTTTCCGATCTACGAGGTGGAGGAGGTAGTGTTCTTATTGGCTCAACCTGATTTGGTTCCAATTGGTCCTTAGCTCGTTGTACTTGTGAGACTTTCTCATCAAGCTTAATCTGCTTTCCAATGCCGCTATCTTGAATAAACTGTTTTCAAGAAAGATGGCATGTCGACTCACAATCACATTGTGGTCTTCTGGAATGTAGAAATAGTATCCTAATGACTCTTTAGGATATCCTATGAATCGAGCTCTAAAGGACCTAAACTCTAACTTGTCCGCTTGTTGTCTTTTGACATGAGCCGGACAACCCCAAATTCTGAGATGACTCAGACTTGGTTTCTTACCATGCCATATCTCATACGGTGTGGTAGGAACGGTTTTAGAGGAAACCCTATTCAGTAGATAGATTGAAGTTAACAATGAGTGTCCCCAAAGAAAATCAGGGAAGGTCTGTGAAGCTCATCATGGATCGAACCATATCCAATAGAGTCCGATTTCTCCATTCTGAAACCCCGTTGAGTTGAGGTGTTCCTGGTGGAGTCCATTGAGAGACTATGCCATTTTCCTTAAGATAGTCTAGGAATTTTCGGCTAAGGTATTCACCTCCTCGATCTGATCGAAGAACCTTAATGGGATTTTTCAGTTTATTTTTCTACTTCATGTCTGAATTCTTTGAACTTTTCAAAAGCTTCAGACTTGTGTCTCATAAGATACACATACCCATACCTAGACAGATCATCGGATAAAGGTAATGAAGTAGACAAAATTGCCTCTAGCCGGCACATCAAATGGGCCGCACACATCAGTATGTACTAGGGCAAGGAGATCTGTGGCCCTTTCCCCATGTCCAACAAAAGGGAGTTTAGTCATTTTGCCTTGAAGACAAGATTCACAAGTTGGATATGACTCGGAAGTCAATGGACTCAATAGCCCATTTTTCTCCAATTTGTTAATCCTATCTTCTGCTATATGACCTAATCTCAGGTGCCATAGATATCTATCATTTGGACTATCCCTAGGTCGTTTTATTTGGCATTCACGTTTTGCTCGATAGTTAAAAATAGGTACATCAATATGTAACTGATAAAGACCATTAATAAGGAAAACCATTTGCAATTTTATTTCTTTCATAAAGAATGTTACAATGGTCCTTAAAGAAGGTAATCACATAGCCTTCTTGTGCTAAGCATGAAACAGAAATCAAATTCCTGCTACTTGCTGCAGGCACATAATAACAGTCTTTTAAAACTAAGTCTAAACCAGATGGTAATCGAAGAGGGTATGTTCCCACGGCTACTGCAGCAACTCTTGCTCCATTACCGACATGCGTAGGATCATGTCTCCATCCCTCAGCCTCCTGCTATCCTCAAGACCCTGCATAGAAGTGCACAGATGAGCACTAGAACCAGAGTCAAGCACCCAACTGGATGCAGAAGAAACCGTAAGGTTAGACTCAATAACGAGCATACCTCCAGAAGGACCTTCCTTCTTGTTCTTCAGGGTGGCCAGGTAAGTAGGGCAGTTCCGCTTCCAATGGCCGTCGCTGTTGCAATGGAAAATATTTTTTCTTGTCAGCCTTCTTCTTCAACTCTGCTTTCTTCTTCTTCCCACCTTCCACCTTCTGCTTTTTCACAGACTTCTTTTTCTTTCCAATAAGACTTTCTTTTGGAAGAAGTCCATTCCATAGCAAGAACTGAGCCTTTAGAACCTTTCATAGAAAGCTCAGCGGTAACCAGCATATTCATTAACTCGGCCAAGGAATTTTGAAGTTTATGCATGTGGTAATTCATGATGAATTGCCCATATGCATCAGTCAAGGATTGCAGAATAATATCATTCTACAGATCCAAGTCCAACTTCACATCAAGCTTCTCAATGCTCTTCCAAGTTCTTGATCATCATCAGACAATGATCTTGGATCGACTGCCATCATCACGTCATTTAGTGACTTGATATTTGGCTGCATGCGACTCTGTTCACCAAACATCTCCTTATAGGTGAGCCAACATTTGGCGAGCAGTCCCGATATCTTCATGTTGGCGCTGGAGCTCATCAGACATCGAGCCCAACATGTAATATCTGGTTTTATTATCTTCGTCAATCCATTTTCTCAGAGATGCTCTCTGTTCAATGATGGATAGGCTGGTAAGGTGGGAGGGATCCTGGTCCTAACACATGGTGTTAACTTCTCGAAACCCAAAATAATTTTGTAGTTTCTGGAGCCAATCCTTATAATTGGGATCCAAGTCAGTCTATGTGTGTCCAGGATACGTGCTAAGTGGGTTGGATGCAGACATTTTCTATAGAGAGTCAAAGATTCTAGTTAGATTTTATAATTAGACTTGACCAATTTATTTAAAAATTTTATTTTTAAATAAATTAGCTTCCACTATTTTCTCGGATCCCTACACTCCTCTCTGTAGAGATGCAAAAATCTCCATGATTAATGATTTCTAGTGGGTGGTGCGGTTCCACCAACTGACTCATCACCTCACCTAACAGTTATTGGTGATGGTTAGCCAATTGATGAGTAACAACTCTTGTTCAATGATTCTCTAATCATGGTGCACCCAAACTTGGTCTCTAATTCATGAATCTCACCATATCCAGAATATTGATCCACTCCTTAGTTAAGTCAGACCCACCATTTGCACGAATTAAATTTTCCTAATTGGATCTCTCACCGTATCCAAAATATTGAGCCCAACCCATCCTCCAACCCATAGCATCCAATGCCTAATAGACATGGTTGCATATTTTCGGTGCAACTGAACCACTGTATCCAGTCGAGAACAATCAACCCCAGAAAGAGCCTGCACATCTACAATGGTGGAAGTCCTTAGACTTAATATTTTCTTAGGAAGATATAATTTAGGTCTCTTTAAACTTGATTTGACTTAGTCATAATAATTATGACTAACCTAATGCCATGGGTTGGCTCGAATTGTTAGCCACCTCAAATCAGAACTGGATCGACACAAATGACCAAGTAAGACTAGTAGAAGGGATATGCCATTAACTCAACAAGAATGCATTCAGATTGAGTAGCTCCTAATTACAAATTAGTTGGTCGTATCTGCCAAACTTACATAAGGTACCAAATTATCAAATCAGAATCAATTGGATTAGACTATAATCCAGGCTCGAATCATGGAGCCAAATTAGGTATTGACTTCATCTAGTCACATCTCAATATGATTCGATCTTGATCCAGACTTAATCCAATTAGGCTGATCAAAACTAAGCTTTCTATGATTCCTCCTAACCAACTCTTGATTTGCTTTGATCAACCACTAGACCTAATTGAGCTACCCAAGCCCAAACCCAATTTTATGAATATATCCTAGATCTAAAAATTCATAATTTTTAGATCTAATTAATTTTATAATCTTAATTCTTAATTAAGTTTTGGGTTCATGAACAAAACGTGTAATAAAATCCTAGAATTTTAGGATTTAGGATTTTGTAGAAAAATAAGTTTTGATTTCTAGTTAAGAATGAATATGTAGCACCCCTACACATCATAAGAACACCCCATCAAATGGAAGGAGAGATCCTTTAAATCCTACTTTATTCTTATGATCGGACGATCAAGAAGAATGTCTTAATCAGAAATATAATTTCTACTATAAAACTAGTTAGATCATGTATCACATATACAAAAGATCTAACATATACATATTTTGCATACATCTCATGTATCATAACTTAAATTAAACATGCATGCTTTCAGATCTGAAATATCATATATTAAATCTAAAAAATAAATTCTCAAATTTGATCATATCAAAAATAAAACTATTCTATAACTAGTCTAAGCATGCATCTTTCACATCTCATATGAATAAAATAAAAAATTAAAAAATCTATTTTCTATTTTTTAGATCTGATTACAATAATCATAATATTAAAAAAATAGAAATAAATTAGATCTAACTTATATTTTAATCAATTTAATAATATGATTATACTAGACAACACATAGAACTATTCTATTCCTAGTCTAGTCATGCATCTCATACATTATTGATCTAAATCATAAAATTTATAATTTTCTAATTTTAGATCTAATCACATCTGATGTGACATCTAAAATAATTTAATATAAAATCATAAATAAAAATTAAATTAGATCCAAAATAGATCTGTTGAACTACTAACCTGGCTTTGATATCAGTTGAAGAAAAAATCCTATTTTTCTTACATTGGATTGTTCAAATCTGATTGGATCTGAAGAAATATTTCAAAATTTTTTTCTATGATCCTAATTAGATCTGAGACATCTTAGATCTAATTGAAAGGATCTGATATTATATAATAAAAATAAAATTAAATCTACTTTAATTCCATATCTTATTTTTTGGGTAATTAGATTATGCTATGATGATCCTGAATGATCCTATGATTCTGGAAGGAGCCATGCATGCAGCGGGCTTCTACCGATGTCCACTTAGGCAAGATCTGGAGGTCTTCTCCTTTTGAATCACTCCTTCAAAAATTAGAGCTGGATCTGATCTTGAAGTTCTTCAAAACTTTTTTTGAAGAAGCAACGGTCATCTCTTTCAGCAGTGCTACCTTCTTCCTGATCTGGGTGCCTTTCTTCTTTGGATTGTACTTGAACCCATGCCCAACTCCTTTGGGCATAGAGAGGAGAGAGAGAGGATCAAAGGGTGGCATGTAATAGAGGAGGGCAGTCTTACAGCATGGTGAAAAGGAAAAGCTCTATAACCCTAGGCTTAGATAGGATTTAAATAGATCCTACTGTGCCATGCAGTGCCACATCATCTTGATCAATCAGAGGGCTTCATTCAAATGAATCTAAATCTAATTGGTGGAATGATGTCATTTGATTCAATTAGATGAGAGTCTCTCAAAACTCTACTTAGGTGGTGCCAATACTGGATAGAGCAGGAGTCTTTGGAGCTCTAGTGTTTGATCATATCAAAACACCCTGGAGTCCCATGCTTATCCACATAGGGCACATGCCTAGGGTGGCATGCACCCTCTCTCTTACCACTTTTAGCAGGGGGACAAGAGCCCCAGGTGCTCTCCTATAGGCGCATCACACATGGCCTTATGTTCAAGTGTCCAGGATCAATTATTGACCTATGTCCAAAAATAGGAATTAGCAGGTGACAAGAATTGGTAGGTGTTATTTTAAATCCATCTAATGAATTAAGACAACCATTTTCTGATCTGAACAAGCTTCAGTCAAACTAAGATAAGGTTCCTAACTGAACCCAAATAAATTTAGCTCAATCGAGATGAACCAAAATGATTACAAAAGGAGAATGTTGGGCTCAATCATGTGCTAGCATGATTTTCTTGAACCTAATTGGATCCAATCCAAATCAATTAAACTGAGTTTGTCCAATTGATGACATCCAGATCTAAACCCTTATTTGTATGATCTAGTTAGGATCAATTTCGTATAGTAATGAGATATGTCGTGATCTCTATCATCGACATCATCAAAATACCTTTTGATGGACAAGAACTTTTCTAATTCATACAATTAAAATGATCGATCATCTAAATCATTCTAATTATTCTCAAAATCTATCAGTGATACCTAGTAGTATATGATAGCAATCTATCAGAATCAAAAGCGAACCTCTCGGTGCAGCTATCTATATGATTGGATTCTTCTATCTTGAGCTCCGACTGGATTAGGGTTAAGGTGAACTCATCAAATCCAATATCCGTCATATGAATTAATCATTCGATTCGAGTTCGATGTGAAATCCTAATAGAAACTCTTTCTATCATATTCACACTGCCATGGCCATGGGCTTAAGAACTCATTCTCATGATTATCATAGGGCTACTCCTCATCTATCGAGGTAGATAGATCACCTATTGGTGCAATCCAATTCCTACAATGAATATGCTATAGCCAACATACACCTCAGAATTTCGAATGGCTAGGAGATCGAGTTATGGTATAGTAAAACTATAACATCTTCAAGGTGAACTGCTAATGCACCTCAGGTCAAAGAGCTAGACACACCACTACAGCATCAACGAGAAGGTAGACTTTCTTATGACTGCTCGAGGTGGTCATGCTCAGTGCCCTCATTCTCTAACGAGCACCTATACTCTTGCTCCGGTGTCTTCATACTATAGACTTAAGATACATCTATCCTAAGAAAGCGATCATACACCAATCTTTCAGATCGATCACATCCTCGTAATGATCCTACAGTCGAAAGTAGTTTATGAGTTAATTATAAATATTCCCATGTCTTAAATTTTCAACCCTTGAAAATATAAATTGTCATTACCATAACTCAAAGGATGTATCACACACTTTAAATACATACTATGATAGAAAAATAATCTATTTATTAATTTATAGTCAAAATTATAAAATTATCCTTAGAAGTATATTATAAGTGTCAGCCAATCTGGCTTTCAAGGCACACATCTAACAATTTAAACATCATCTTCCTCCCCCGACTTCTTACTTTGGCTTGGTTTTTTCTTCCTCCCATTCTCTTATCTGCTTCTCAACTACTTCAAGCTCAAGCACCCTGCTCCATTATCTTTCGTGATCTCTTCTACCGTTGATGTCTCCATTGCTTTTCCTTTACCATTCTGGTAGCATCATGAAGCTCTTCATCTATCTTAGGTTAGCACTCTAATCCTTCCTTCGTATTTTTTTTACTATCTTTTTGTTGTTCAAAAACTTCTTTGAGTTTTTTCTACCAATTTTCTCTGATTTTAGGAGGTTTTATCAAGTTTAGTTTGATCCAAATATCTTCTAAAATATCTTGGTCCATAGGTTCTAGGAGTCCGATCGACCCGAACTCTCCAAACCCCGATCCTAGAGAGGGAGCCGAACCTGTAGAAGCACCTCGTCCAACCTTCATACTAGAAACCATTCCTTGTTCTCTACATTACAAAGATCTTTCTCTAATCAAAATCTAGATGGGTTCCCCTCAAAATATGAACCGGAGCTTCTCGGGTCGAGTGACCGAGCTGGCGCTCTTTCCTTGGGTCACTTCGTTTGTACACTGAAGCCCTTCATGCTAGATTCCAACTCTTAATTCCTCCTTTTGTTGTAGCTCTCTTTTGATTTCCAAATATTTTCTTTGCCTTTATGGTCTTGAACTCATTTAAGTTTATCATAGGATTTTTTTCTCTCTACATTTTGGCCAAGGTCCAACCCACTATTTTCTTGTTCCATAATTATTTCACTTTCAAACACCATCCTACCGCCAAGGACTGATGGTACCTATCCTCCCAATTCGACAAAAAGGGGTTGCTTAAGAGCACCCCTTCTTCCATCCATAATTGGAAGATTTTTTTTTTTTTTGTTTCCTATCCCTCTTTAAAATTAGGACTTTCTAGCTAAGGCTAGCAAAGATATTCAGTCTGTCGAGCTCTTGGATTAAAAGGAGATGATCTTTACCCAGCTAGCAAATTAAGGAATTACTAAGCTCCTCTATTATCCGAATTGCTAGAAGATCAAACTTTATTTAACCTCGATTTAAGTCCCCTCAATCCAGTAGGTATACATTCATATCTTGTTTGCTAATCTTTTATCTTTTCTTCTAACTTTAGTCTACTATTGCAGAAATGACTTCTGACGAAATGAAGTGGTTGTCTAAGAAACTCCAGGCTCATAAAAGGAAGGGTAGCGCACCTGAAGAGTCATCCAAAAAAGCAAAGATTGATGATCTGAGCTTGTCTACCCTAGCCCAAACTACTTCAACTATTGAGGTTGTGGCTCCTCTAATGTCCTCAGGTCCACCCGTCGAGGTCCAAGTCTCTGCACCTCTCGCTGAGAAAGAAAAGGAGGTGGAGAAGAAAAGGAAGAAGTTGCTCGCCAAAAAAGCTCGATGCCAAAATAACTTTGAAGGGTCCAATGGTGATGATACTAACTGGAAAAAATCTCCCTTCGATGATTGGAGGATCATCAAATCTTTGATCAATAAATGCACATTACTAGAAGTCGTGGATAGGATTGTTCGAACCGATCTTGAGCAGCGAACATGGGATTTTCTCGGGGCTTTCCTCGAGGTAACTATCATATCTCTTTTTTTTAAACTTATTCATGTGTTCTTCCATGGGCACAACTGACTTTATCATTTGTAGATGGGTCACCAATTGATCATCAATATTAAGATGATCAATCTTCAAAGGATCGAGACCTCGATGAAAGTTTACAGTGAACGGTTTCAAGCCTTATTTTTAAAAAATTTTCAAAATATTTATTAAATATAGTAAAAAATATAATTAATCTAATTAATTATAAGCTACTAATTATATCAAAAAATCCTAAACATAGGATCTAAATATGATATACATGCTTTGAATTTAAAAACTAAACTGATAGCAGTAAACTATTTACCACTACTCTACGTGTTCAGAACACGATACCTTTCATGGATAGTCAATCACCATAATCTGATCATCATCGGGATGGTCCACTCATTGTGATGCAGCCACACAGTATATCTGGCCTCTGTAGATCATCTACATAAGGCTCCTGGTCCCAATCGGCTTACCCCGAGTGCTAGCTCGACGTCTGAAAGCTTCAATGGCTGATTTTGATCGAACTCCTTTGATCTTCATCTATGGACTCTTCAGATGCTTTGGATCATTAGTACACATAGCAGAGAGGTAGAGGGGGCCCTCCTAGAATTTTGGTGGGCTCACGATACTTGTAGCTCGCCAACTCTCTTTCCGAACCCTAGGATGAAACCTTAGGGTATGCACTCAGAAAACCCTACGCCCACTTCTCTCTTTATATTTTTCATGGTATTTTTTTAAACTTTTTCATGTAGAAGGGTTAGCTCACACACTTGTTTTCTCACTCAGTAAGAAGTTCGGATGCCCAGGGAGAAATTAAATTTAAAGTATTCTTTTTCAGCGTTCACAACATTTGGAAGGATGAGATCAAGTTGGTTTTCGATTCAAATTCAAACTTGATTAGAATTTAAACCAAAACCACTTGATCTTATCCATTTTAGGTGTGAGAAAGGGTGGTATGCACCCTCCCTTGTGCATGGAAAAGCTTCATGAGAAACATTTCTCATGGAGTAAAGTGGGCGCAAGAATGAGAAGAGATAAAGCCAAGTGGTTACACATTTGAATTCAAACTCTCTTTGAATTTAAAAGAAAACCAACTTGGTTTTATCCATAAGAGGCAAGATAAAGTAGGGCGTGGGCTCCCTTTGTGCATGAACGAAGCCACGAGAAACATCTTTCTTGCAAGGAAAAGTGGGCGTAGAATAGGATGGTGCATGGGAAGAGAAGACTAGTCAAACTAGTCTTGAATTTAAACTCATCTAATTGAACCAACCCAATCTAAATTGGACAGACCCAATTAGATCAGATTAAACCCAACCAATTTAGGCTTAATTAGTCTTAATTAAATCATAATAAAATAATAAATTGATCAAGCCCAATTTCTGATCAAATCAGAGATCAAACCTCCTCGATGATTAGGTCATCTCATGACCTAATCAGGTCAAACCCAACTGAAATAAATTCAATTAGACTTGATCCAAAAATTAATACTCAATTAAATTAAGGTAATTAGTGATCAAATCACTAATTAAATCTCTCATAAATATAGAGTCAAAATCTAGTGGGTAACCGAGCAACAAAGTTCATTGATATGAAATCCTGATCGAAGAGTCCCAAACCAGTGAGGCTCTTGACCCTAGTGCCTGAAATGAGTGAAACTCATGATCACAAAGTCCAGACTCTCGATCATAGAGTCCTAGACAAGTAGGACTCAGAGTTTCACACCAGAAGGACTCTTGGTCGAAGAGTTTCAGTCTAGTGGGACTCTTGACCACATAGTCCCAATCCGATGGAACTCTTCACCTGCAATCTGATCAGGTAGGAATTTTTATTGTGTGTGACTTCGCAGGTTCGAACCCAAGTCAGTAACATAAAAATTAATTTTTATACTAATTGAAGCGACCATCTAGCAATAGTACCCGATGTCTGGATAGGTCGAATAGTCACAATCACAACATTCAAAATCTATGCGAATATGGTTACTGTATAATTCATCCCTTTAACCTCTATGCATAGGATGATTCAAAGTTAAACTGTCAATCCTAAAAGGTACATCCAAATCATGTCTCAAAGAAAATAGTTTCATGACTCCTTATTAGGATTATCCTAGCCAAGATTTTTGCTAAATTGAAATACAGCTTCCAAATCGGAGTTATCAATTCTATCTTGACTCACATACTGACTCCTTAAGTACTAGACTGTGCCCAGAAATCTTTTGCCAATGAATTAAAAATTTAGATAATCCGGCACTAAAGTATAGTGAGTTGCTTGAAAGTCACCATGGTGATCTCAGGTCGGAGGGATACTTATACCCATATTCCATCAGAGCAAATCTCGATAGTAGAAAAGCTCTAAAGTTGGTCACATTCAATGTAGATGTATCCCTAGATCTCACCTGTATGCCATACCAGTGTCTCCACACTCCTTGGTTAAGAGAACAACCAATCCATATGGCATACAACGATCTATACTCGATAAATATTATCATCATTAGTAACAACGTATCGTTTGGTTGCGAATAGATTTAAGGACTAAATGACAAATCCTCCTTTATCGATTCTAAATAGTTCTAAGGACTTCACCATAACATAGGAGTTCATTAGAAGATGAAAAAAATTTATGACAAAAATATCAAAATAATTTTTATTTATTTATAATTCATATACAAATATAAGAATTAGCACAACCATCAATAGACTGATGATTGACTTTAGGACACCATTCTCAATAATCTCCCACATGGACTAAAGCTAATCAATGCAGTATTTAATACGCATCTTTGACTTGAAGTCGTCGAACTCCTTCGCTACAATAGCTTTAGTGAATGAATTGATCAGGTTCTCCTTTCCATCGATCTTCTTCAATGTCGCCTCGATCCACGATCTCCTAGACAAGATGGTAGCAGCATAGAATATACTTCATCTGTTGGTGTGTCTTTGGTTCCTTTGCCTAAGCAATGGCTCCAGAGCTATCACAATAGAGCAGAATTGGACTATCAAGAGTGGATGCTACTCTAAGCTCGGTGATGAATTTTCTCAGCCACACTGCTTCTTTGGTAGCATCTGATGTAGCGACATACTTTGCTTCGCATATTGAGTTGGCCATGGTATGCTGCTTGGAACTCTTCCAATAGATAGCTCCATCATTAAGGATAAACACATATTTCGATATACTCTTATTGTCATCATGATCAGACTAAAAACTAGAGACTATAAACCCTACAAGTTTTAAGTCTAACTCATCATAAATATGCCACTAGTCCTTTGTATTTCTTAAATACTAGGATGGTTTTAACAATCTTTCAGTGATTCTCTCCTGGATCAGATTGGCATCTATTCACTATCCCTAGTGAGTATGCCACGTCTAGTCGCGTACATGATAGAACCCACTACCAAAGTGTATGAAATTCTACTCATATGCTATCTCTCTTGAGGTGTTGTCGGACAATCCTTCTTCGAGAGAGAAATTTCATGGCCTATTGGTAGATAGCCTTTCTTCGAATTCTCCATACTGAATCTCTTCAGCATAGTATCAATGCACGTTGATTGAGATAACCCAAGAAACTTTTTAGATCTATCTCTATAGATCCTCATTACTAGGATATAGAAAGCTTCTACCAAATCTATCATGGAGAACTATGATGACGGCTAAATATTTATTCCTTATAATGCTGGGTCATCATTTTCAATTAAGAGAATGTCATCTACATACAGTACTAGGAATACAACCGCTGGACTATTAGCCCACTTGTATATACAAGGCTCTTCTTCATTCTTAACGAAGCCATACATCTTGGTCATCCTATCAAAATGTATGTTCTAACTCCAAGATGCCTGCTTTAGTCCATAAATGGATCTTTAAAGCCTACATACCTTAGACTCATCGATCGATGTGAACTCTTTAGGTTATATCATATACACTTCTTCATCTAGCTCTCCATTTAGGAAAGCTATTTTCACATCCATCTACCAGATTTCAAAGTCCAGATGGGCAGCTATCGTAAGCATGATCTGAATGAACTTGAGCATTACAACAAGAGAAAACATCTCATCATAGTCTATACCATAATGTTGACAATACCTCTTGGCAACTAGATGAGCTTTATAGGTTTCCACCTTACCATCTGCACTCCTTTTCCTCTTGAAGATCTACTTACATCCTATGGGTTTTACCCCTTTAGGTGGATCAACCAATGTTCATACATCATTGACTTTCATAGACTCCATTTTGGATTTCATGGCTTCAAGCTATTTCTCAAAGTCAGATCTCTTCATTGCATCCATATAGGTGATCGGATCCTCATCATTCTCATTAAATTCGATAGGATCACCATTTTAAATCAAAAAATTATAGTATCTGTTCGATTGACCTGGTGCTCCACCAGACTGCCTTAAGGATGCAAGTTCAATGGGCTTCAGATCTGACCTTATCAAATCTGGTTCAGCAATTTGTATCAATTTTTTTACCTACCAAACTTCCTCAAGTTCGATCTTAGAGGCATTAGTCCATTCACCAAGGAACTTCTTTTCTAAAAAGATTATCTTAAGGCTGACAAACATCTTTTGCTCATCAGCTAGGTAGAAGTAATATCCTTTGGTCTCTTTTAGGTATCCTATAAAATAACACTTATCAGACCTAGGTCTAAGCTTGTCCGTTACTAAACGTTTGACATAAGTCGGACACCTCCAAATTCTAAGATGCGAGAGCACTGGTTTACGTCCTGTCCATATCTCATATGGCATTTTGGCTACAAACTTACTCAAAATCCTATTCAGAATGTAACAAGCTAACTCGAATGTATATCCCCATAAGAAGATCAACAGACTGGTAAATCCCATCTTGGATTGGACCATGTCTAATAGGATCCGATTCTTCCTCTCAGATACACCATTATATTGTGGTGCTCTAGAAGGAGTCTACAAGGAGAGAATTCCATTCTCCCCAAGATATGTTAGAAACTTACTAGAAAAATATTCACATCCTCGGTTAAATCGAAGAGTTTTAATATTCTTTTTAATTTACTTTTTTACCTCATTATGGAATAGTTTGAATATTTTAAATGACTCAGACATATGCTTCATTAAATAGACGTACCCATATCATCCGTGAAGATTATGAAGTAGAAATATCTATCTCTAGCACTTAAGCTCATGGGTCCACAAACATCTAAATATACTAGACTCAGGAGTTCACTAGCTCAGTCATCTTTTTTAGTAAAAGGTGACTTGGTTTAAAATGACATTACTTGTTCTAGGGCATCACTTGTTCTAAGGCATTTACCAAAAAATTAAACTACATTAACAGGCTATGATAGTAAGTAAATTTCATTATTCAATTGCCCAACAAACATCATAACACCATTCAAAATGACATTATAAATATTTTTTATTGAAAATTCATAATTGTACATGGTTGAAAGGTCTACAGAAATAACATAATGATATTCATTAAGAATTATATTATGAGAATTGATTATAAGATTCATGATTTCTAAAGCTAGGATTGAAACATGTCTTTCATCTCCAACATTCAGGAATCTCTCGCCTTCACCAAACCTCCTACTAACCTACAAACCTTACATCAAATTATAGATATAAAAAGGACTTTCAATATTCAATACCCAGGTAGTAGTATCATATATTAAGAAGTTGTAAGGTGTTATCATATAATTATCTTGCCCAATAACTGCTTTCTTCTTTCTTGGCCTGTTTGGATCCAGGGAGGCAATGTACTAAGGATAATTCTTCTTCTAGTGTCCTTGCTTCTTGTAAAAGAAGCACTCCATCTGGCTCTGGTCGAGCTTGTACTTCTTGGTCTGATTCTGTGTAGATGTCCCAGCATGCAGCTGTACCTTTTTATTCTTCTTCTTCTTATTATTATTCTTTCTTTTCTTAAAGGGTCGACGACTAAAAGAAAATCCTTCCACTACATTCACCAACTCGTTATGGAGCTGGTAATCTTCTCAAAGTTCTACAACAATCCCAATAAACCATGGTAGTTCACTGTAGATTTTGTCATTGAAAAATGAGTAAGAAAGGAAAGAAAGGACTTGGGCAAAGAATTAAGGATTGCATCCTTGCCGAGTTGCTCATGCAGTGGGAAGCCCAGCTTGTTCAAGCACTTAATCATCTCGATCATGTACAATACATGATCAATGACTGATGCCCCATCCCTCATCCGAGCATCGAAAATGGCATAACAGTCTTGTACCTCTCAATGTCATCAGGCATACCAAAGGAGTCATTCAACTTTTTAAGCATCTTCTATGGTTGGGCATTCTCTAACCTATAGCTAAACTCATCATTTATTGCCATCAGCATAATACACCAAATGGTGGTGCGATCGTTGAGCCACTTCTGGTAAGTATCTCGGATAGCACCTCTAGCATTCGAAGCTGGCTCTCAGGTGTAGAATCCATCAAAATATACGAGATCCACTCATGCTCTAGGACGATCTTTAACTTTTCATACCAACTATCGAAGTTAAGTCCCATAAGTTTATCATTGTCTAACAATGATCGGAGCGATAAGGTAGTGGCCATTTCTGCACAAAAAAGAAAATCAAACCTAATTAGCATATGAATTATTTATCCTAAAGATTTGGACTTTAGTCTAAAGGTTCATCCACTATTTTATACAAACTAGTAGTCTCTACCTCCAAGTCGAGGAATTACTTTAATTTCATAGTGGGTACTAGAATCCACACATACTACACATGAGCCCAACTTTGTTTGGTCAACCCATGTGTATATATGGATAGGTTCATAACCAATTATTTTTCTAAACAACTTCTAGTAATTTAATTTTATCTCAGAACCTAATCAGTAGGATTTGGCCTCCATTAAAAGGATCTGGTTAAGTTCAACTATTAACATGATCACATTTGGTGCATCTAACCAACAAATGATCAGGTCTGACTTTGACCGACCAACCTGACCACCATTAGAAAGACATGACCAAACGATCATTTTATGAATGATAATTCCATTAGTCAATCAGCACCAAGCCTTTGGGCTTCCAATGATTTTTAAACTAATGGTCCCATTATCACTCAACTTAATAGGAGGCTCTGACCTAGTTATCATATAACTATATCATTTTTAAGAATCTAATAATTTTAGAAGATTTTATTAAGTCATTTTAAGATGAGAGGAGAAAAATTAACTAGCCAATTTCAATCCTCCCACTAACTTCACTAAGTTAGATAAAAAAAGATTTAAATTAATTCGATATTAGAAGCACCTAAATTAGTCACATTGATTTACCTAATTGACATGGATGAGCCCTAATCACTAAGAGATCCAATCAAAATCTAACTCACCAAGATGGCCAGGTAAGTGCGATCAGTGGAAAGGATATGCCATTAACTCATCAAAGATCGAATTAGTGTGAGTACCTTTCAATTAAAAACCACTGATTAAACTGCCAAACTTACCTTAGACACCATCCAATTTATTAGTTTTGATTTGACCAACCTAGTAATTTTGGATTCAACCACATAGCCATAAATCAAGTTCATTTGGTCCTCGTTAAAGGCATGAAGTTGATCAACTATAACTATTGTAATTGAGTTTAAAGAATTCTTGAACTAATCTAATTCAATATTTGGTTAGATTTGATCAATTTCTCTAATTTAGCCAATTATTTAACTAACCTTAGGTTTAACCCATTTAATGGACCTAATTCATGTAATCCAATAACTCACGTTTTATGATTAATGACTTAGGATCGTTAATTTACAATTCTAGACCCTAATTCATGTTACTTAATTCTCAATTAAGTTTTTGGGCTAAGGATAGGGGTTTGGCATTTTAAAAATATTTTTAAAAATTTTGAAAGGTTCTATACAATATAGCACTATTCACTAAATGGATCGACTCATTTCAAAAATGAGTCGGCTCATTTCACAAATAGTACTAATTATAGATTTTATGTATACTACATAAAAAATAATGATGAATCTAAATTTAGATCTAATCTAACACATTCATGACTAAAATTTAGATAAAATTAATCTAAAAATTTTTTTCATCATTTATCTTTAAGAATGAGTTCACGATGGCACCCCTACTGCCACACTATAAGAAAGCTGAGATACACTCATATGAAAGGTACATGGATAAAGGCCTAAAAAACATGGGAATACACCTATACCCACGTTGGTACACACGTTTAGTTAAACATGAGTATGTCCGATGTGGGTGTAGCTTATATCCATATTATTTTTTTTCGTGCGTGTATCTCCTGCTTTACTCACATAATATTTAATATAGGTTAGAATACATACGTGGGTATAGAACTAGCATACACCCTCCTTTATTAAACATGGATAACTAAATACACACGTATCAGAATTCATGAAAGTTACCAAAGCGTGGATCTAAATAGACCTCTACTATCAATAATAAAATATGGGTATATGATCAACTTTTAGACATTACTATCCTATCTGATTTTAAAAAGTGGATCACCTATAATAATAAATAAAAATAGAAATGGTGCATTGGTAATTTATTTAAGCATCTTATACCACTAAATAATATATGAAAACTAGTAGCTTCGAAGAGATGAAATAACTATAAATAAAATAATCTTTACCATTGTATTAAAGAGAACTGAACATACATAATGGTAGTCTCAAAAAAATTATTGTAATTATTATTTTAATTTTATCAAAATCCAAAGAATAAGGCCATACACTATCAGATTTTTGAATATAAAAGAAAGTAAATACTAGAACTCAGAACATGAAATAAATAAATTTTAACTGATCTTCCATACTTTATACATAAGTTCTAAGCTCACTTTTGCTGCACCAAAAAAAAAATAAAGTTGAATTGCTGCCATAAAAAAGTTAACTTTGCAAAATCTAAGAGTTCATTAACCTATAAAGCCATCAGTAAGATAATCACTATCTTTTCTTGACACCGTTCATCATATCTTCGGCCTGAATCTATAAAAAAAAGGAAATATAAATAAATTAATATATATATTTTAGAGCTTAAGTAACTATTAAAAATATATATATCTAGATACATACATAATCTTTCTACCAAACAATGTGAGTGCCCACAGCATTTTTTATTAAAACTTGACTTTTATCCTTTACAAGTAATGGAGCATCGGGCTCAATTACATAAAAAATAAAAACCTCACAAAACACATCTTTCAAATGCTTGCCCATTAACATCTTACCTTTATCATCAAAAATGAATGTTTCTTTATGTATTTCTTTCTGTTAAACATCTAATAAAATAATTTCTTCACCCTGCAAGTACTAATTTCATAAGATCTAATCAGCAGATCCTGATAATTCATTACTATGATAACATCAAACCATTCTATTAAAATTTTCAAATTCATGAAACTAAATTTCACTTTTCATTTTAGATTATTCAAAAATAGGTGGCATGTTCATTTGAGGAAAGATTTATTCATCTCTATCACTATTCTAGAAATAACTGAAAATTAGCCAACTTTATTAAAAAATATTAAATTATAAGTGTGGCATAAAGTAATTTTATCATAGATATCTTTGGGCTATATTTGGTATTAACTGATGACATTTTGTCTATCTTTGGTGAATGGTCATCAGTTTCTTTTATGTTGGCAATATCCTATTAATAAATAAGTACAATCAACTTAAAACAAAAATTAAATGGCAAGTAGAGCAAATAGTAACCATATTCTTGCATGACACTTTCATAATTTCAAAAAAATTAGATGATAATTTTGAAAATAAAGATTGAGTTATCTAATTTCATTCACATGAAAATAAAAAATGAATTGCATATTCAACTAGAGTACCTAACAAAGTCGTTGAATCATAAATATCTGTTACTTGGACTTGGAGAGTTCCAATTTGATCTGCTAAGTCATGAACCATTTTACACAGACTTCCATTTTTCTTTTTCAAGACTTCATTACTTGCTTTAGGGCCCCACAGTGAACTGGGAGTTGGTCCTATCCCCAAATAATGAACTATTTCCGGCCTTTCTTCACCAAACTATTTAGAAAATACCTCATCCTCTTCTACATCTTTAAACATCTCTGGTTGGTTTCCAATAGACATATATTAATTACAAGAAACAAACATTACCATAAAAATAAGATAGACCTATAATTTAATTGACTAATAAAGGATACTTACAACGAGTCCAGTAGTAGCATCATTTATAGGATTATCGTCCTTTCTAGCATGAGTCTTGGCCCACATATGCGGGTGGCTTAATTTTTTGCTATCCTTTTAAATTGAGTATACAACATAAGAAAAGATTAAATGAACACAATAGACATATTTCTCAAAGCAAGTACTTAAAAAATTTTTGATATGTTTTACCAATAGGTGATTGATTTGTGCAAAGCTCCTTGTTCCTACACAATGAGGTATTTGTATTTTTTCTTGCATTTAATATTAATATTTACCATATTCTATCATTATTTCATATATACCAAAATTTAAGACCGACCTCAATCATGATGAAAAAAATTGATCTCAACTGAAAGATAATAATTTTTATATACCTACCACTGTAGAGTAGACCAACTATCTGTAATTTCCTTCCATTGAGCCTCTGAGACATTCTTAGGTACTTCAACTTTCCTTTTTCTTTTGTTATTACCATTTTATGTAGGCATACATAAGTCCTCTTACTTCGGTTCCAGTCCTCTTATGTCATATGGAATAAACAAATTTCAGCTGATCTCCTATACTTTATACATAAGTCCTATGCTCATTTTTACTATACCAAAAAAAGAATAAAGTAACTTGAATTGATTACACCAAAATGTTAACTTTACAAAATATAAGAGTTCATCAACCTATAAAGTCATCAGCAAGACAATCCTTTTTTTTTGTTGGCACCATCCATCATATCCCCGGCCCAAATATTCAAAAGAAAGAAAACATATATATATATATATATATATATATTATCACTTAAGTCACTATTAAATATATATAGATATATATAGACACATACATCATCTTTTCACCAAATAATGTGAGTGCCCACAATATGTTTTATTAAAGCTTGACTTTTGTTCTTTATAAGCAATAGAGCATCAGATTCAATTGTATAAGAAACAAAAACCTCACAAAACACATCTCCTAAACTCTTACCCATCAACATCTTGACTTAAAGAAATATAGATAGGTTTTACCTATAGGTGATTGATTTGCACGAAGCTCCTTATTCCTGCACAATGGAGGTACCTATACTTCTTCTTGCAGTCAATATTGGTATCCATCTTTTTTTACCATATATATCAAAATTTAAGATCAACCTCAACCATTCCATAAAAAATTGACCTCAACCAATGAAAGATAATAATTTATACCTGCCACTGTAGAATAGACCTGTAGCTTCCTTCCATTGAGCCTTTGGGACATTCTTAAGTACTTCACCTTTTCCTTTCATATTCTTATTATAATTGCATGTAAAGTACTTCTTTCTTAAATGGTACTTCATCCCTCTCCATTTTTCTACCAAAGTATTTATTGTAAAATTATAATGCTTATCTCTCACATCATACTTCTTTTAAAATAAGAAAAAATAATATTATTAATATATTATAATAATAAGTGCCAAACCATAGATGACATAGAAATCAATATCACATTTTCAATATCTCAAATATAACTAAAGACCCCTTTTCAATTCAGTATATCTAGTTTCTAATCCTTTTTACAACACAAGCTGCAACATTGCTTGAAGAGGGGCCAAACATATCCTTTGCCTTCAAACCCAAGCCCATGCCAAGCACACGACCACGATAGATATTTTCACAAGAATAATAAAAACCATCAATAACTATGGAGAACCTAGAGTAATTAACTCAAAACTAGCAAAAAGAATATAGAAACTGCACTGAAAGAAATAAAGACATTAAATCCAAAAGAAAGGGATATTAAACATGTAGTATAGAAAAGGGTTTAGCTATCATAGTGCAAATTGGAGAGAATTCATAGTAGACTAATCAATACATAAATGCTAGATCAATCATGAAGTATAGAAGTTCCATTGGAAGTGACATCAAAAATGGGTTTTCCTCCGTTTATTATGGCCCACCAAATATTGATAATAGCTTCTCTTCCCCTCATCAAATTCTTGTAGAAGATAAAATCTGGATGACAATCGTAAGAATCATAAGGAGCTCATAAGAGAGCTGGTAAAAAATTATATATAATATTCTGATATAAGCCCAAATCTGATGTCAATAAACAATGGATAAACAAAAATATGAAATGGCACACAAATCACCATAGAATCAATTACCATCAGTTCAAATTCATCAACCATGTTTTTCAATTAAAGAGTGGAGTCATCGTTATGCTTTATGCTTAAAGGATCAAAAAGAAATATAATTCTGAAATAATTTAAGTAAAGCTAATGAAAAAAATAAGTAAAATCAACTGAATATATGCAAACCTGCAAACAGATGAGAAAAAGGACAGGCATTTGGCTATTGGAGTTGAATAGCATGAGAAAGGCTTTGTTCATGCATCCACATGACAGTTCAGAAAGGTGGAACTTAGCCTAGTGCAAGTCTCACACCATGGATTTGGTGTCATATTCATATTATCATGAGAACAGAAATCTCATAAATTGAAATTTTGGCAGCAATGAAGAATCCTTTCGATTTTTTTTTTTTTGATATGGTGAATGTAAAGCATAATATTCCATCCCGTATCTTCATGTTAAATAGATGTACCAAATAATTAGGTGAATGTCTACAAAAATGTGAAGGGCGTAAAATCATCTAACCATCACATTGCTTCAGACTGATAACCAGCCAAAGCAGATAAAGCATCTCAATTAAACTAATCTCCCAGAAAACTTAAAGGTAAAATTGAAAAAGAAAAAGAGGAAAATAGTTTCATGATTCTACTTGAGAAGCCTTCAACTAAACTTCGAAGAAGAAAAAGAAACAGTTAGAAGAACAGCCAATCGGGGCAGCTAGAACACCATCCAGAAAGCTAGTATTTTACTTTAACAGCCTGCCTATTCCTCTTCTTCACTCCAGACTTGGCAACCTTGAGGCCGCGATGTACAACATTGAGCCTTGTAAGAGCTGCTTTGGTCACCTGGTTCTTGACTGCCTATGACATCTTTCGAAACTCTTTCTTCATGACCGACCTATTGTACAGATTTCCAGGTTTGTTCTACTTCTATCTTACTGGTCGCAAGAACCACAGAGAGATCCTTCCCTCCTGGCTGAATGGACACTGCCTTTTTGTTCGCCAACCCAGCCCTTTTGTTCGCCAACCCAGAGTGCTTGTAGGAATTCACATTGTAGGGATTGTTCGGCTCTTTGCTAAACTGCATTGCCATTACCAAACTGCTTAACAAGAAAAGCGTTGTTTCTCTTCACAATCTCCCAGATAAGTGGTCCGGGAATAGTTGCAATTTCGACAAAGAGGAGGCGATAGTGAAGGGAATCCTGATCCTCTCCCTCTTCGACCTCGAAGGGAATCCTTTTGATCAAAAATCTCCAAATCTCCCCAAAAAATGTCATTCTTCTACCAAGAAAATGTGAAGGAACAACTCAAACCGCCACTACTTGCACAAAATCCCGAGAAAAATACCACCAATCGAAAACTATGAAAGCCTTCCAATCTCCCTCTGGTACTCTCCTTCCCCACAAACTTTCGAAAAGAAAATGAAATAAAAAGAAAAAGAAGTAAAAAGAAAATAACAAAGAATTACTTTTCAAAATTTTTTTGATCTTTTCTTTGTTTTGGTTGATTTTTCCAATGCTTTCCCCCGATTTTTTCTATTTTTTCCGGTCATCAATTGGGTGGAAGGCTTAGAGTGACCAAATAGGAAAGCTTAGATGATGGTAGGATTTTTTTTTTTTTTTTTTTTTGGTGTTGGGTGGTGACACGTAAGAGTTTAAATAGGTACCAATATTTTATGATTCAACTTTAAAATAAATAAAAATTTTTGGTTAGTGCTTAAGATAGAAGTTATGTTTGCATATATTTTCATAGGATATATATTATTTTTTTACCAAATCTATAAAATATGTATAATCTAATTTGGATAGTGGATGCCTAACGGGCAAATTTCAAATCCATCCAGAGCCCTATAGGGTGCTAAATTGGTCCTATTAAAGTTAGAGATGGACCAAGTATCCAAAAAAAAAATCTATCTAATTGATTTTATTAATTTCTTTGTTATATTAAATGAAATACTAATTAAAGGTAGGAGTGGAGACATAAAATTTTTTTAGGCGCATATGTTTCTAAGATTGGCTAATATTAATATATACTTATAGCCACCATTTTAATTTTCTATTGATTAACTATAGTATTTTTTATTTATTAATCTATTAAGCAATAATATCTATGAACTTATATGTAGTATTTTATTATAAATGTGGGATAAGATCTAATTATTTAATATTTTTATGAAATATGATTAAATTAATATCATAGAAAAACTTATATCTAGTATTTTATCATAAATACAAAGTAAGATCTAATTTTTTAGTACTTTTTAGAAAATAAGACTAAATATAAATTATAGAAAAATTTATATCCAATATTTTATCATAAATGTAGGATCCAATCTAAATTTTTAGTATTTTTTTTTAAAATATGGCTAAATTAATTTATATCTCTTGGTGCCAATCAATTTTTGCCAATACTTAGTATATTTTTTAGCAAATTTGAGTTACCCATATTTATCCATTATCAAATTTGATTTACTCATGTCTAATCATTGAAATATAAGTTAAAATTAATTATAGTATTTTCATGTTTGACAAACATAGGTATATGCAATCTTTTTTTCATAAATTTGATCTTTTAGCCATGTATGTACTTTACATGACTAAAAAACGTAGGTGTATATGACTTTCTTATAGTGCCATAAGGGATCCCCATCGAATGGGAGGAGATGATCTTTAAACCATGCTTATCCCTTATGATCGGATGGCTTGATGGCTCATTTAAGCTTGATTATTAGGCTACTCGAATAAAGTACATATCTAATATGCAAATTTTCAAATTCTAAAGCATATATATATCATATTTAATGAATCTTGCTTTGATACCACTGAAAGTTACAATGCAGGGTTTCTAGCCTTATTTTTGAAACTTTTTTAAAAAATTTAATAAATATAATAAAAAATATAATTAATCTAATTAATTATAAGCTACTGATTATATCAGAAAATCTACACATAGGATCTTGTTGGTGTAGAAACTGATCATCGTCGGAATCAGCTGGAGCGGAGGTGGATGAGGTCACCGTCGGGGACCAGCAAAATAAAATCCCATCCGAAGCCGGGGGGTGGCTCCGACAGGACCCTCCGACAATCAAGTCAGCTCTGGCCAACAGGAATGGAGTGCTTGGGAATGAATTCTGCAGAGCTTAGAGAAGAAGAGGAGAGCTTAAAGATCAGAGGTTCGAGTTAGCGTATCTGGAGGGTTCTTTTTATAGCGGAGCTTGATGGTGATAGCTGTAGTAGCGTACTGACGGGCCGCTCGAGGTTCGGTGGAGTCAGTCTTATGGGAAGGTGTCGTCTACAGCGGGTTGATGGTGACAGCCATCGCCATTTAGTAGCGGATCGCTGTCGCTTGCAGCGGACTGATGGTGATCGCTGCAGCTGTCTTTGTACTGAGCCGCTCGGGATCAAATGAATGAAGGATTGAAGGGCTTTGACGTGTACCAATTTCGGAAGAGCTCGGACTCCTGAACAGGGAGCTTGGAAGGAGTTCAGCTCCCATAGGCATCTGGCTGGAGGTGAGCGGCTAAGGCCCAATCACTGGGGAGTTCGGTAGGAGCTCGACCGATCGAGGGGGATGTCTGGGAGGGGTTCGGCTAGACGAGCTCGGCTCCTGAAGAAGTCCGATCGAAGGATGTTCAGGATGAGTCCAGCTCCCCGAAGAAGTCCAGTCGAAGAGAAAGCTTGGAGGGAGTTCGGCTTTTGTAGGTGTCTGGCTAGAGAAGTGCGGCTAAGGCTCGACCGCTGGGAGTTTGGAAGAAGCTCGACCGCTGGAAAGTTTGGTCGAAGGACGACCGTCGAGGAGTTCGCTGAGAAGTTCGACCGAGGGATGACTGCTGAGGAGTTTGGCTGTTGGAAGTCCGAAGAAGCTCGACCGACTGAAGGGATGGCCGCTGAGGAGTTCGGTCGATGGACGATCATTGAGGAGTTTAGCTACTGAGGTGTTCGGCTAAGATCTGATCGCTGAGCAGTTCGATTGTCTGTAAGAGTTTGACTAAGATCCGACCGTCGAGCAGTTCGGTCGGCCCTAAGAGTTCATCTAAGATCCGTCCGCTGAAGCTCTTCCATGGCTACTGGTTGTATTAGGCTGAGCATCGAACTAGACTTCAGTAGGAGCGAAATTTATCCCCAATAATAGCCCCCCTACTCTCTAGTTCGAAACTCAAAGAAAGGGAGTGCAGAAAAGGCGACTATCGAAGTCTTCTTCTGGGCTCCATGCTGGTTCAGATCGAAGCTTGGGGGAGATCTCATCTTCAGCTAAAGTTGATGTTGAAGTTGAAGTCCGGGGGAGATCCCATCTCCAATCGAGGTTGAGGTAGGCCTCGTCTCCTACGATCGAGGTCAAAGGTTGAGCTCATCAAGGGTGACATTGTCTCCTACAGCCGAGGCTGATTCAGAGGAGATCTCCTCTCCTGCAGTTGAGGTCAATACGGGCGCTCAGGAGAGATCCAATCTTTGGTTGAGATTGGCTCGATCGATCGGGAGAGATCTCATCTCTGACCGAGGTTGGCTCGGTCTCCTATGATCGGGGTTGATGCGGATGCTCGGGGGAGATCTTATCTCCTGGCTGAGGTTGCTTCTTGGGAGAGATCTTATCTCTAACCGAGGTTGATGCTCGGGAGAGATCTTATCTCTGGCCGAGGTTGGTGGAGATCCTATTTCTTGTAGACTTCGAAGCTCGAACTTGGACTTTGCTCGCATTAGGATGAGGTTCCCCTCCTGCTCCTAACGGACTATGGGGGCACCTTCAGACCGTCATCCGTGTCTCTCCCCCCATCTCGTCTAGGGTGAATGAGGCCTTCGGCTTTGCTCGCATTAGGATGAGGTTCTCCTCCTATTCCTAATGAACTGTGGGGGCACATTCAGACCGTCGCCCATCTCCCCCCATCTCATCTAGGATGAACGAGGCCTTCGGCTTTGCTTGCATTAGGATGAGGTTCTCCTCCTATTCCTAACAGGCTATGGGGGCACATTCGGACCGTCGTCCGTCTCCCCCCATCTCGTCTAAGGTGAACGAGATCTTCAACTTTGCTCGCGTTAGGATGTGGTTCTCCTCCTTTTCTAACGGGCTATGGGGGCACATACGGACCATCGCCCGTGCCTCTCCCCCCATCTCGTCTAGGGTGAACAAGGCCTTCAACTTTGCTCGCATTAGGATGAGGTTCTCCTCCTGTTCCTAATGGGCTATGGGGGCACATTTGGACCATCGTCCGTCTCCCCCCATCTCGTCTAAGGTGAACGAGGCCTTCGACTTTGCTTGCGTTAGGATGAGGTTCTCCTCCTATTCCTAACGAACTGTGGGGGCACATTCGGACCATCGTCCGTCTCCCCCCATCTCGTCTAAGGTGAACGAGGCCTTCAACTTTGCTCATGTTAGGATGAGGTTCTCCTCCTGTTCCTAATGGGCTGTGGACGAGGATCTTCGAAGCTCAGGAGAGATCTTATCTCTAGTCGATGTTAGCTCGATCGCTTGAAAGAGATCTTATCTCTGGTCGAGGTTGTCTCGGTCGCTCGGAAGAGATCTTATCTCTAGCCGAGGTTGACATCGATCACTTGGAAAGAGATCTTATCTCTGACCGAGGTTATCTCGGTTGCTCAGGAGAGATCTTATCTCTGATCAAGATTGTCTCGGTCGCTCGGAAGAGATCTTATCTCTAGCCGAGGTTGACATCGATCACTCAGAAGAGATCTTATCTCTGATCGAGGTTGTCTCGATCGCTCAGGAGAGATTTTATCTCTGGCTGAGGTTGACTCGGTCGCTCGAAAGAGATCTTATCTCTAGCCGAGGTTGTCAGAGGTCGCTCGGAAGAGATCTTATCTCTGGTCGAGATTGTCTCGGTCGCTCGAGAGAGATCTTATCTCTAACCGAGGTTGACATCGATCGCTCGAGAGAGATCTTATCTCTGGTCGAGGTTGTCTTGGTCGCTCGGGAGAGATCTTATCTCTAGTCGATGTTAACATCGATCGCTCAGGAGAGATCTTATCTCTAGCTAAGGTTATCAGTGGTCGCTCGAAAGAGATCTTATCTCTAGCCGAGGTTGAAGGTCTTTGACCTGCCCGTGTTAGGACGAGGTTCTCCTCCTGTTCCTAACATGGCGACTATTAACTACTTATTTTCCTGTCATCACATAGTTTTGGTGCTCAAAAATAATATTATTTGTTGGGAGAGAATTTTACCGGAGGAAAGTTACTGGCAGCACATCCCCATTTCAAGGTCGTGGGGGTGTTGTTCCTCTGCGTTTCTTCATGCGGACGACCTTTTCTATCTCATGCTGGCCTCCTCAATTTGGAGCATGCTTTTCTTGGCTTTGATGCTGGGAGGTGATGAGTTGCTGATGTACCAAGCTCCTCCCTGGGGTAACGTTGATGACGTCGTGAGGTGGCCGACCTTGTCATTTTTGGTTACGGCAGTGCCCTTGGCTGATCTTCAGGTTGGCGTCAAAGGAATTTATCCAGTCGCCCCTTTCTAACGATCTACATAATTTCGTCTCGAAGCTGGATGCATTCCTCAGTGTCATGACCGTGGTCGCAATGGTAGAGGCAGTACTTGCTTCGATCACGCTTGTTTTAGGGAGACCGTAACCCTTCTAGTCTTGGCAGCTGGTTCTTAACTTTCATGAGAATTTGAGTTTGAGGAGTGTTGCGGGGGGCACAGTCGTGGAATCTTTCTAAAGGAGGACTTCTTTGCGCCCTTCTGTCGGGGCATCCTCGATGGCGAGCTCGAAAAGTTTGGGCCTTGCTTGCACTGAGGAGGTCGTAGATGCGGCCGAACTTCATTTCGTCCCCTTATGAAACCTGTGGGAGAACTTCATGCCCCTACGTCGGGGCTTCCTTGATGGCGAGCTCGAGAGAAAGTTCGGCCTCGCTTGCGCTGGGGAGGTCATGGACGCAGCCAAACTTCATTCTGCCTCCTTGCGAAATCTTCTACGGGGGAAGTTCATGCCCCTCTGTCGGGGCTTTCTCAATGACGGGCTCGAGGAGGATTTCGGCTTCGCTTGCGCCGAACTTCATTCCGCTTTCCCGTGAAACCTTCTGTGGGAGAACATCATGCCCTTTTGTCAGGACTTCCTTGATGACGGGCTCGAGGGGGAGTTCGGCCTCACTTACGTCGAACTTCATTCTGCTTTCTCGCGAAACCTTCCACAAGAGAACTTCATGCCCCTTTGTTGGGGCTTCCTTGATGATGAGCTCGAAGGGATGTTCGGCCTCGCTTGCACCGAACTTGCACTGGGGAGGTCGTGGATGTGGCCGAACTTTATTTCATTTCTGCGGAAGAACTTCTGCTCTCCATTTCTTCTTCCTTAGGATGATTGGTACGCCCAAATGCACTTTCTTAAGGCCGATTCCTTGCATCCTCATGATGGATTTGCTGGCAAAGTCCCCGTCGGAGGTTGTCTGATAAGTGGTAAAAATATACTAATAAAAGTATTAAATTATAAAATAAATTAATCTATTTTATTAAAAATTAATACTTTTATTAATCTTATGGAGGAAAGAAGGCCACTAATGTGAAGATCTTATTTTTCTGGTTCAGATGAAAAAAAAATTTTCAGGCAAAACGGACTTCAAACGAGCCCAGAATTGAATTTCAAAAAAAAAAAAAAAAAAAACCACCGATGCAAACTGACGTCAGGATGACGTCAGCATTTTTTGCGGTGCATGATGGACCATCTGAAGGGTATTTTGGGAATTTCATAGCGGCGTGCTCTGATTGGTTGAAGAACGCGGTGGTCTATGCAACACCGGGCTCGTGCAAGATCCATGGAGGGCAATTTGGGAATTCTGCTGATCCAACGGGCGATTTTCACTGAAGCTTGATCGGACGATCGAAAAGAAGGCGCTGATGGATGGCATCCGCAGCTCCCGATCGAGATCCAACGGTTGAGATTCATTCCGATGTAAAACTAAAGATCTGAAGGCTTATTTCAACATGATCGGATGGCCCAGATTTGATCCAACGGTTGATCCAATGGCTGATATTAAATCTGACTTGATCTGGGTTATTTTAAGGGGTTTTTGAGTGGTTTTTGGACCGTTTGATCACTATCCAACATGGCCAGAATTATCCTAGATCTTAATTTGAGTTGTTTTGGGAGTCTTAAACCTAATTTTTGATGGATTTTGGGGGGAAATCAAATTCTTTATCTATAAAAACCTATGGTTGTCGTGAAAAAAAAATATGAATTAGAGAGAGACAAAGAGAGAGACGGAGAGAAAAAGAGAGAGAGGAGAAAGAGAGAGAGAGAGAAAGAAAAAAAGAAAGTGATTTGTGAGAAAATCAAAAAGGGTTTTTGATTTTTCTTCGACGATCAAGACATCGATCAAGGAGCCTCTTCTTCTTCGCCAAGTTCTCCACATCAAGAGCAGCAGACAATCAATTTCAGCAATCAAACAGTCTAATTTCTCTATGCTTTTTATTTTATTTGCTATTTTTGAACTTGTTATTCATGAACTAAATTTTTTTTACTAAGGCTAAGGTGTAGCCACTCTTTTGATGCAATATTCAGTATGATTTATTTTTAAATTTTATTCATGAGGAGTATATAAATCTGATCTTAATGCTTTTAGATTACTGGCCATCTTCTAATTGATCTGATGAACATAGATGTTACGGACCAAGTACATCTATGTTAATGCTTCTTGATTATATACCTTGTATTATGAATCAAATTAGAATTCATATGCATGCAGGAATTTTAGTGCGCTTTGGACGCAGCGTATTTTAATTAGAGGGTTTCACAAAACCTAATGCATTAATATTTATTTAAATTACACCTGGACCAAAGGATAATTAATAAATATTAATAGTTTTGCTATGCCTGGACCAAAGGGTAGTGAATAAATTAGGAGACTCCACCGTCACATGAAATAAAATTAATCTAAAAATCTGAATATTGTATTGACTGAGTTGGTGAACCGATTGCCTTAGTAATCCATTGCTCTTGAATTTAAAACCCTAATAATTTACACTCTCTCTATTTAATTAAAAACTTTTAATTTTTTTTTTTATTTTTTTTAATTTCTTATTCTCATAAATCGATCTTCTAAATAAAGCATAGGAAAGAGCTTTTCAGTACTTATTTTCCAATCCTCTAGGGATGATACTCTACTCATTCACTTTATTACTTGATCGACTGGTGCACTTGCCATAGCTATAAATTAGCACGCATCAAGTTTTTGGCACCGTTGCCGGGGATTGTGTCTAAAATAATATTAAAATTTTGATCCTAGCTTTACTTTAGAAATTTATTTTTAATTTTTATTATTAAAAAAAAAAATTTTGTGCATGACACGTACTGGACATAGTAACTTACTACCTTTAGATCCAGAAATTGAAAGAACCATTAGAAGACTACAACAAGAGAGAAACATGGCAGCTGAAGATCCTAACGACATCAATCTAGGATTGGATATGGCGACTGAAGGACAGCATGAAGCTATTCGACCAGTACATCATCCATTAAATGATTACATCACACCATCTGTAGCCGATGCAGCTTCGAGCATCAGGAGACCGCCTGTACGAGCAAACAACTTCGAAATAAAATCGACGATGATCCAGATGATTCAATCAACTATCCAATTCAGTGGACACATGCATGATGATCCGAATGCCCATATTTCTAATTTTCTTGAACTTTGTGATACTTTTAAAATTAATGGGGTGTCGGATGATGCTATTAGATTAAGGTTATTTCCTTTCTCTTTATGGGATAAAGCTAAAAATTGGCTTCATTCTCTTCCTGCAGGTTCTATCACAACTTGGGATGTCCTAGCCCAAAAATTCTTAGCCAAGTACTTTCCACCTTCCAAGACTGCTAAGATGCGCAACGATATCACTTCTTTTATGCAGATGGACATGGAGACACTATATGAGGCTTGGGAGCATTTCAAGGAACTGCTGAGGAGATGTCCACATCATCAACTACCCGTATGGCTTCAGGTACAAACTTTCTATAATGGTTTATCTCCTACTAATCGTTCTATGATTGATGCAGCAGCAGGAGGAACCATTAATCAAAAAATGGAGGAAGAAGCCTTTCGATCTGATCGATGAGATGGCATCAAATAGCTATCAATGGCAGACAGAAGCGCATGATGCCAAAAAGACTAGCAGCTGTGCAGGGAGTAGATTGCGTGCCAACCTTTACTAGCTGAAATTGCAGCCCTTAGAGCCGAAGTCAACAACTTAAAGGGAACAGCTATGCATGTTCAGAGCATTACTTGTGACCTATGTGGAGGAGGACACGATACGAGCAATTGCCAGACAGGTAATCCTTTTGCTAAAACAACTGATACAGCTAATTATATTGGTAATTTTTTCAGGCCGCAACAAAACAATCCCTACTCCAACACATACAATCAAGGGTGGAGGCAGCACCCAAATTTCTCATGGAGCAATCAAAATGCAGCACAACAGCCACCCCCGGGATTCCAAGTACCTGAAAAGAAGTCCAACATGGAAGAGCTGATGGTCAAATTTATGCAAAACCAAGAAGCAACTATAAAAAATTTGGAAGCCAAACTTAGGCAGGACCAAACAGCAGCAATTCGAAACTTGGAGATGCAAATAGGTCAAATGGCTAAGATAATCTCCGAGAGACCTCAAGGATCCTTGCCAAGCAATACGGAGACCAAATCCAAGGGAGCAAGTCAATGCTATCACCCTAAGAAGTGGTACAAAGCTGGAGGAGCCACATCAGAAGAGAATGAGACTGAAGAGCCAACTACAAATAAGGAACCATCAACTCAAAATTCGTCAGTCACCAAAACAACCAGCAGATGGATGGTCTCCAGGTATACGATTTGCTGATCCAAATGTGAAGCCCTACGTGCCGCCACTACCATTCCCAGAGAGACAAATACAGCATCCAGATAAGGAATTTTCTAACTTTTTCAAAATTTTAAAGAATTTACATATTAATATTCCTTTTGTAGATGCTATTACTCAAATGCCCAGGTATGCCAAGTTTCTCAAAGAAATCCTAACAAATAAGAAAAAGCTGAAGGAGCATGAGAGAATAAATTTGAATGAAGAATGCTCAGCAATACTTCAAAATAAATTACCACAGAAGCTAAAAGATCCAGGGAGTTTTACTATCCCCTGCATTATTGGTGATTGTAGTTTTGATAAAGTTTTATGTGATTTAGGAGCAAGCATTAATCTCATGCCTTTTTCTATTTTCAGGAAGCTGGGTCTAGGAGAACCAAAGCCTACCACTATTACTCTTCAATTAGCCGACAGATCCATTAAATATCCAAGAGGTATAGTGGAGGATGTCTTGGTAAAGGTAAACAAGTTTATTTTTCCTGTTGATTTTATTGTTCTTGATATGGAAGAAGATTATGATGTACCCCTTATTTTAGGGAGACCCTTTTTAGCTACTGGAGGAGCTTTAATAGATGTTCAACAAGAAAAATTAATTCTTAGAGTCCAAGATGAACAAGTTACTTTTAATGTTTTCAAAGATACTAAACATCCTGATGATAATCAAACTTATTTTCTAATTGATATTATTGACAATCCATTATATGAGAATTCTGTAGAAAATAGGTTTGAGACTATAAAAGCGAGCAATGTCAAATTGAAAGAGGACTCGATCAAACATGAAAGTATTCCAATTGAAGTGGCACCAGATTGATCCACTTTAGAACTCAAAGAAAGTCAAGCTGAAGACTATAAATCAGAACTACTAGATAGGTTGTTTCTTTTCTTTTTAGTTTTGATCATTTTTTTTTCTTTTATTTTTTAGTAATTTGTTGTTGCTCTTTTACTGCTCTGGTGTGTATTTTCAATTTTGCAGAAAAATCAATGAGAACTCAAGCAAAATTTCAAAGCTCCAAAGAACCAGACTGAACCAAATCAGGTGTATTCCTTCCTATCCTTTATTGCACCCTTTATTTTTCTTTCTCCTTTAAGACAATGTAGAATAAGTTAAAAAAAAAAAAAAAAAAAAAAAAAAAAAAAAAAAAAAAATCATGTGTCAAGAAGAAAATCTTGAGCAAGATAAACTGGATAAGTGATAAAAGATAGAATTATTTGCTAATGAATGTAATGAGTTAAAGAAGTAGATTAGTTGGTCAACTTTTAGCAGCCTACTTAGGTCATTAAAAGATTATTAGCACTTTTTATTGCACATGCACACTAACAAGGCAAAGTAGGTATTGATTATAAGGCCAACTGAGGATTCAATTATCACTGAAAATTGATAATTAATATACATTCTAATCAAAGAAACTTGAATTTAAGGAAAGAGCTACCTGCCTATAAATAAAGTGCAAAAGACAGAGTATATGTGGATTGCCCAAAGCCTAGTAACTGGGATCTCTGCACCTAGGTCAAGTGTGGAAATTCACGTAAAATGGTGAAGGGAAAGGCCAGGATGCTCAGCACAGTAAAAAAAAAAAAAAGAAAAAAAAAAAGAAAAGGCAGTGTGAAAGCTACCTTAATTCATGAGTATAAAATTGAGAATGTATAGAAAATTGACCAAAATAGGTGATAAGAGAGGATACTTTTGTTCTTTTAATTTAATACTGAAATGCTAAAGTTAGTCATCACGAACACAAGTGCTATAGATCTTTGATGTACTCTAAGAAAGTTTTTAATTGTATTGACTGAAAAATTTGCTTCTGAAGCTCAATGCTTAGTTAGCAGTATTTTCTAAACTTTTTGACCTTTAATCCTAGATTTTATCTTTATGATGGATAATCTTATTGAAACATGGTATTAAATAAAACATTGCTAAGGGACTAGCAATGACTAAGTTGGGGGGTGTGATAAGTGGTAAAAATATACTAATAAAAGTATTAAATTATAAAATAAATTAATTTATTTTATTAGAAATTGATACTTTTATTAATTTTATATAGGAAAGAAGGCCACCAATGTGAAGATCTTATTTTTCTGATTCTGATGAAAAAAATTTTAGACAAAACGGACTTCAAACGAGCCCAGAATTGAATTTCAAAAAAAAGAAAAAAACCCGCCGATGCAACGCTGATGTCAGGATGACGTCAGCATTTTTGCAGCGCACGATGGACCATCTAAAGGGTATTTTGGGAATTTCACAGCAAGAGGCGCCCTCTGATTGGTTGAAGAATGCGGCGGTCCACGCAACACCGGGCTCGCGCACGGTCCATGGAGGGCAATTTGGGAATTCTGGCTGATCCAATGGGCGGTTTTCACTGAAGCTTGATCGAACGGTCGAAATGAAGGTGCTGATGGATGGTATCTGCAGCTCCCGGTCGAGATCCAACGGCTGAGATTCATCCCGACGTAAAACTAAAGATCTGAAGGCTTATTTCAATGCGATCGGACGGCCCAAATTTGATCCAACAGTTGATCCAATGGCTGATATTAAATTTGACTTGATCTGGGTTATTTTAAGAGATTTTTGAGTGGTTTTTGGACCATTTGATCGCTATCCAATGGCCAGAATTATCTAGATCTTAATTTGAGTTGTTTTAGGAGTCTTAAACCTAGTTTTTGATGGATTTTGAGGGAAAATCAAATTCTTTATTTATAAAAACCTATGGTTGTCGTGAAAAAAAATATGAATTAGAGAGAGACAAAGAGAGAGACGGGGAGAAAAAAG
Organism: Cocos nucifera; assembly: GCA_006176705.1. Lineage (NCBI taxonomy): Eukaryota > Viridiplantae > Streptophyta > Magnoliopsida > Arecales > Arecaceae > Cocos > Cocos nucifera. Next base: position 56,349 of record QRFJ01003248.1, read on the forward strand.
AGAGAGAGAGAAAGAAAGAGGAGAGAGATAAAAAAAAAAGAAAAAGAAAAGTGATTTGTGAGAAAATCAAAAAGGGTTTTTGATCTATCTTCGACGATCAAGACATCGATCAAGGAGCCTCTTCTTCTTCACCAAGTTCTCCACATCAAGAGCAGCAGACAATCAATTTCAGCAATCAAACAGTCTAATTTTTCTATGCTTTTTATTTTATTTGCTGTTTTTGAACTTGTTATTATGAACTAAATTTTCTTTTACTAAGGCTAAGGTGTAGCCACTCTTTTGATGCAATATTTAGTATGATTTATTTTTAAATTTTATTCATGAGGAGTATATAAATCTGATCTTAATGCTTTTAGATTACTGGCCATCTTCTAATTGATCTGATGAACATAGATGTTACGGACCAAGTACATCTATGTTAATGCTTCTTGATTATATACCTTGTATTATGAATCAAATTAGAATTCATATGCATGCGGAAATTTTAGTGCGCTTTGGACGCAGCGTGTTTTAATTAGAGGGTTTCACAAAACCTAATGCATTAATATTTATTTAAATTATACCTGGACCAAAGAATAATTAATAAATATTAATAAATTTGCTATGCCTGGACCAAAGGATAGTGAATAAATTAGGAGACTCCACCGTCACATGAAATAAAATTAATCTAAAAATTTGAATATTATATTGACTGAGTTGGTGAACCGATTGCCTTAGTAATCCATTGCTCTTGAATTTAAAATCCTAATAATTTACACTCTCTCTATTTAATTAAAAACTTTTAATTATTATTTTTTTATTTTTTTAATTTCTTATTCTCATAAATCGATCTTCTAAATAAAGCATAGGAAAGAGCTTTTCAGTACTTATTTTTCAATCCTCTAGGGACGATACTCTACTCATTCACTTTATTACTTGATCGACTGGTGCACTTGCCATAGCTATAAATTAGCACGCATCATTATCGCATGGGCAGCATCATCTCGGTGGGGCCACGAACCGGACCAGTAGGTTGAACTGCTCCACGTCTGCGGTGGCTTTGTATGGAACCTAGGCTGTCGGAGCTGAAATGGAAGCAGATGGACCTAGCACGCAGGCTATCGATCGTCGAGTCGAAGCTCTTCTGGGAGGCATTTTTTCTTCGAAAAATAACTCTAATGAGGAAGAAGAGAGATCTCCGAAGAGGGAAGAGAGAAATCATCGCTGAGCACTCCATTAAGAATAAGGAAATCTCAGAGGTTCATGCCCTTCCTCTAGCGTCAATCTATTGGTGCAGAAACTGGTCATCGCTAGAATCAACTGGAGTGGAGGTGGATGAGGTCACCGTTGGAGACCTACAAAATAAAGTTCCATCCGGAGCTGGTGGGGGTTGGCTCCAGTAGGACCCTCCGACGATCAAGTCAGCTCTGGCCAGCAAGAATGGAGTGCTCAGAAATGATTTCCGCAGAGCTTAGAGAAGAAGAGGAGAGCTTAGAGATCAGAGATTTGAGTTAGCATATCTGGAGGGTCCTTTTTATAGCGGAGCTTGATGGTGATAGCTGTAGCTGTGTGCTGATGGGCTGCTCAAGATCCAGTGGAGTCAGTCTCACGGGAAGGTGCCATCTGCAGCGGGTTGATGGTGACAGCCATCACCGCCTGATAGCGGGACGTTGTTGCTTGCGGCGGACTGATGGTGATGGTTGCAGCTATCTTGGTACTAAGCTGCTCGGGGTCGAATGAATGAAGGGTTGAAGGGCTTTGACGTGTACCCATTTTGGAAGAGCTCGAACTCCTAAAGAGGAAGCTCAGAAGGAGTTCGGCTCCCATAGGCATCTGGCTAAAGGTGAGCGGCTAAGGCCCTATCGCTGGGGAGTTTGGTAGGAGCTCGGTCGGCCGAGGGGGATGTCTGGGAGGGGTCCGATTGGACGAGCCCGGCTCCTGAAGAAGTCCGATCGAAGGATGTCTGGGATGAGTCCAGCTCCCCAAAGAAGTCCAATCGAAGAGAAAGCTTGGAGGGAGTTCAGCTCTTGTAGGTGTCTGGCTGGAGGAGTGCGGCTAAGGCTCGACCTCTGGGAGTTCGGAAGGAGCTTGGCCACTGAGGAGTCCGACCGGGGGATGACCGTCGAGGAGTTAGCTGAGAAGTTCGACCGAGGGATGACTGCTGAGGAGTTCGATCATTGAGAGTTCGAAGGAGCTCGGCTGGCTGAAGGGACGGCCGTTGTGGAGTTTGGCTGATGGACGACCGTTGAAGAGTTCAACCACTGAGAAGTTCGGCTATGACCCAACCACTAAGCAGTTCGGCCATCTATAAGAGTTCGGCTAAGACCCGACCGTCGAGCAGTTCGACCAGCCCTAAGAGTTCATCTAAGACCCATTTGTTGAAGCTCTTTCGTGGCTACTGGTTGCATTAGGCTAAGCATTGAACTAGACTTCGGCAGGAGTGGGGTTTATTCCCAATAAATCTAAATATGTTATACATGCTTTAAATTTGAAAACTAAACTGATAGCAGTAAACTATTTACCACTACTCTACGTGTTCAAAATATGATACCTTGCATGGATAGTCGATCACCAAAATCTAATCACTGCTAGGGAGGTCAACTCATCATGATGCAACCATATAGTATGTTTGGCCTCCATGAATCATCCACATGAGGCTCCTGGTCCCGAACGGCTCGTCCTGAGTGCTAACTCAACGTCCAAAAGCTTCGATGACTGATTTTGATTGAACTCCTTCGATCATCATCTATGGACTCTTTGGATGCTTCGGATCATTAGTAGACATAGCAGAGAGGTAGAGAAAGCCCTCCTAAAATTTTGGTGGGCTCACGACACTCGTAGATCACCAACTCTCTTCCCGAACCCTAGGATGAAACCTAGGGTATGCACTCAGAAAATCCTACACCCACTTCTCTCTCTATATATTTTTTATGGAATTTTTTTTAATTTTTCCATGTAGAAGGGTCAGTTTACACACTCCTTTTCTCACTCAGTAAGAAGTTTGCACGCCCAAGGAGAAATCAAATTTAAAGTACTCTTTTTAGCATCCACAACGAGTGGAAGGATGAGATCAAGTTGGTTTTTGATTCAAATTCAAACTTGATTTGAATTTAAACCAAAACCACTTGATCTTATCCATTTTGGCTGTGAGAAAGGGAGGTGTGTGCCCTCCCTTGTTGGTGGAAAAACTTCATGAGAAACTTTTCTCGTGGAGTAAAGTGGGCGCAAGAATTAGAAGAGATAAAGCCAAGTGGTTATACATTTGAATTCAAACTCTCTTTGAATTCAAATGAAAAGCAACTTGGTATTATCCACAAGAGGCAAGATAAAGTAGGGTGTTGGCTCCCTTTGTGCATGAAAGAAGCCATGAGAAACATCTTTCTCATAAGGAAAAGTGGGCATAGAATAGGATGGTGCATGGAAAGGGAAGACTAGCCAAACTAATCTTGAATTTAAACTCATCTAATTGAACCAACCCAATCTAAATTGGCTAGGCCCAATTAGATCAGATTAAATTTAATTAATTTAGGCTTAATTAGGTTTAATTAAGTCCTAATAAAATCAAGAATTGATCAAGTCCAACTCCTGATCAAATCAGAAATCAAACCTCCTTGACAATTAGGTCATCTCATGACCTAATCGGATCAAACCCAGCTGAATCAAATTCAATTGGACTTGATCAAAAAATTAATACTTAATCAAATTTAGTTAATTAGAAATCAAATCATTAATTAAATCTCTTATAAATACAAAGTCTAAATCTGGTGGGTAATTGGGCAACAAAGTCCATTGATATGAAATCTTGATCGAAGAGTCCCAAACTAGTGGGACTCTTGACCCCGATGCCTAAAATGAGTGAAACTCATAATCACATAGTTTCAGACAAGTAGGACTCAGAGTTTCAGTCTAGAAGGACTCTTTGTCGAAGTCTCCCAGTCCAGTAGGACTCTTGACCATAGAGTCCCAATCCGATGGGACTCTTCATCAGCCATAAGATCAGGTAGGAATCTCTAATATGTGTGACTCCGTAGGTTCAAATGCAAGCCTGTAGCATAGAAATTAATTTCTATACTAATCAAAATATTCATCTAGCAATGGTACCCAACATCTGGATAGATCGTATAATCGCAATCATAATATTCAGAAGCTACGTGAATATGGTTACGATATAATTTATTCCTTTGTCCTCTGTGCATAGGATGACTCAAAATTAAACTATCAATCTCAAAAAGCACATCCAAATCATGTCTCAAAGCAATTAGTCCCAATACTCCTCATTAGGGCTATCTTGACCAAGGTTTTAGCTAAATTGAAACACAATTAAGCATAGCTCCTAAATCAGAGTGGTTAATTCCATCTTGACTCACACACTGATTCCTTAAGTACTTGATTGTGCCCAGAAATCTTTTATTACTGAATTAAAAATTTAGATAGTCCAGCATCAAAGCACAGTGAGTTGCTTGGAAGTCACCGTGGTGATCTCAGGTCAGAGGGATACTTATACTCATGTTCCATCGAAGCATATCTCGATAGCAGAAAAGCTCCAGAGTTGGTCATGTTCAGTGTAGATGTATCCCTATATCTCATCTGCATGCTAGTCCAGTGTCTCCATACTCCTTGGTTAAGAGAATAACCAACCCATATGGCCTACAATGACCTATACTCGATAAACATTATTGTCCTTAATAACAACATATCGTTTGGTCATGAATAGATTTAAGGACTAAATGATAAATTCTTCTTTGTCGATTCTAAATAGTCCTAAGACCTTCACCATAACATAGGAGTTCATTAGAAGATAAATAATTTATGATAAAAATATCAAAATAACTTTTATTGATTTATAACTTATATACAAATATAATAATCAGCACAACCATCAATAGGCTAACAATTGATTTTGGGACACCATTCCCAGCACTCGAAGGTGGTGAAAATTTATGAAGAGTATAAGGCTGAGGTTGACTATCTATTGAAAGAAAAATCTATCAAAGTGGAGCATCTTCAAGAGGTGGCCCAAAATGCTAAACAAACTTTAGCAAAGGTGAAGAAAGAATTGGCTCTAGAGATAGAGAGGAGGGAGAAGGTGGAGGTTGAGATTGTTGAGAAGGAAAGGCAAATCTGCAGAGGAATGTGGCTGAGAAATTCCCTGAGCTGGATCTCAGCTTCCTGGCAGGGAGTCTTCTGAAGAGGAGGGGGAACCTTCAACTACTAGCACCATTCTTCCAACAAGCAAACCTGCCGCTGCAACCTCTGAACTTGCTTGGGACCCTAAGATTGCAAGGATGTGCTGACCTCGTCTGCTACCCCACCTCTGGAGGTCAGAGATTTTTGATGACTATATTTTTTCTTTTTTCCTTACTTTTCATGTACTCAAACATTTCAATTAATGAAAGTGAATTTCTTTTTTTTGCCATACTTCTATGTCATGATATCTTCATGTATTAAATGCAGTCTCCAGTCGAAGTAGAATCTCTACCTCAAGGTACCCCTTGAAGACCTTTAATAAAAAGATAAGGAAAAAAGTTCATCAACTTAGTAAAAAACTGAAGAAGATTGAAGATGATCTCTAGAAATCCAAGAAGAACTATGTAAAAGCTGCCATCAAAATTAACCATCTCCATCAGTCATTCAAGCAATTCTTCAAGGAATACATGATCAAGAAGTACCATCTAACTGTGCAACGGGCAAGAAAACTCACCAATGAGAAAGCCTAAGACTTGTTGCTAGGATTTATTCTCTTGAGGCTGAACTTCGTGAGGCAAAAGAGAACATCGGTTAGTTGGAGAAGGGCTCGGCTTATGTTCAAGGTCAGACAGAGTACGGCTAGGATTGGTCGAAGAAATTTTTCAACCTCCAAAAATAGCTACAGGATGCTAAGAGATCGTATGAGACCTATCAAATTGGCTAGGCAGATAGATTGATGAGTATAAGAAGAAGCTTAAAATGATGAATGCCAAGGTGATGCAGCTTCAAAAATTATTAGTAGATATAATTTAGGCTGGCTTGAGTGGGGATCTAGAGAAAATCACTTCTCTAAAGAGGAGCCTTGGAGATCTTTCAGAGTCTTACGAGAAAAACAAGGCCGAACTTCTTTAGCTCAAGATCCAAATAGCCTATAACGAGAATGCAGTGAAGGATGCTGAGGTCGAGTCTATGGTTCTGAGGAAGAGGCTGAGAGAAGTGGAAGATGACTAGTGGAAATCTCAAAAATTTCTAGGGAAGAGCTTGGCAACAAGACGAGATCTTGAAGAAAAAGTAGAAGATTTGAAACACTCCCTCATGCTAGCTGGGGGCAGAAGTCTGAAGTCCAAGTTTAAGTAGGACTTATTCTCTCTTTTTTCTTTTGTAATCTATCTTGTAGACGTCAACTTAAAATGAATTCCATTTGAATAAAATAATATTCCTTTTATTCTTTTTTCACTATCTTGTCTTAATTAAATGCTTGTAGAATTCATCATTCCATGTTGTTTTTAGTGTTAGCATGATTTTGCAATGATGACCTTGTTATGTCATTTTATAGGTCTATCCCCCTTATTTATAAACAAGGATCTCTGAATTGGGTTTGGAAATTAGCTCTTCCCTCGATTTGAAAATTGGAGGTCTTCATATCCACATCAGGACGAGGTCCTTCTCCTAATCCTGACGTGGTTGATGTTTATCCTTGTTAGGATGAGATCCTCCTCCTATTCCTAACAAGATCACTGGTATGCAAAAGAGCCATTGAGAGGATCTCTCTCCATTACCTCCTGTTTAAGAATCAGAGGCTTTCATTCTCTCATAAGGATCTTCATCCACGTCAGGATGAGGTTCTCTCCTATTCCTAATGTGGTTGGCTATTATCTTTATTAGGTCGAGGTCCTTCTTCTATTACTAATAAGGTTGCCAGGGCACAAAAAGATCATTGAGAGGATCTCTTCTCATTACCTCCTATCTAAAAACCGAAGGCCTTCACCCTCGTTAAGACGAAGTTAACCTCCTATTTAAGAACCGAAGGCCTTCTACTTCATTTGAGAAAAAGATTTGGTTGTATAATTTTCTACCGTCACATAATTTTGCACCAAAGATAAAGATGTTAAAATAAGAAAATTTTATTAAAATGAGGTTATTGATAATACATTCACAAATTTTTCAAGTTCTAGGATCATGGGAGTGTAGTCCCTCCAAGCTCTTTCAAGTAATAAGTTCTAGGTCGGATGATTTTCACGACCATATAGGGGTCTTCCCAATTCATAGCGAGCTTTTCTTGATGTTGTGACGGTGAGATGTCTGCTCATTGTAGCACCAAATCCCCAACATTGAATATTTTTCTCCTAACTTTGGAATTATAATATAGGGCCATTCTCTGCCCGTAGGTTGCCATCCAAATTTGGACCTTTTTTCATTTTTCTTTCAGCAAATCTAGATTTGTCTGGAGGTCTTGTGAGTTATTCTATTCATTGAAGCCTTCGATTCGCACTGAGGGAAGTCCAAGCTCAATTGATATATCTGTTTTAGCATGAAAAGCCAAAGCAAATAGAGTTTTTCCAGTTGGTAATCTTTTGATGGTTCTATAAGCCCAAAGCACATGATAGAATTTGTCCATCCATATTTCTTTTGCCCTTTCAAGCTTTATTTTTATCCCCTGAAGCAGAATGCTGTTCGTTACCTCAACCTCATGATTTGCTTGAGGATGAGCTATAGATGTAAAATGATGAGAGATATTCAGATCTTCATAGAACTCAACAAATTTTGCTCCTATAAACTGGTGTCCATTATTAGTAATGAGAGTTTGAGGTAGGCCAAATCTATATATGATAGACTTCTAGACAAAGTCCTACATCTTGGCTTTAGTGATTTTGACTAAAAGTTCGATCTCAACCCACTTGGTGAAATAGTCTACTACCACCAAAAGAAACTTTCTCTATCCTAATGCTATGGGAAACGATCCTAGTATATCCATTTTCCACTATGCAAATGGCTATAGGGCACTTAAGGATGCAAGTTGGGAAGCCGGTTGCCTTTGAATATTAGCATTCTTCAGCATCGATCATATTTTCTTACATAATTAGCTACATCTTGTTGGATGGTTGGCTAGTAGTATCCTTGATGGAGCAGTTTATAAGACAATGATCTAGTCCCAAGGTGATTTTCATATACACCTCCATGAACTATTCTTGGGACATAATCACCTTCAAATGGTTGGAGGCATTCGAGAAGTGGCAAAGAGTAGGACCTCTTATACAGCATATCTTCACATAGAATGTAATGGGAGGCCAGATTTCTCACTTTTTGGGCGTCTTTAGAATTTTTGGAAAGAACACCATCTTTAAAATATAAGACTAATGGATTGATCCAGCTAGGCTCATAGTCAACCAACATTATTGCTTGGGATTCCTCTGAATGTGGGTGTTGTAGGACTTTGAAGAAGACTTTCTTTGGCAATTCATTCAACGCCAAGGTAGCTAGTTTAGACAAATGATCAATTTTAGTATTTTCTACTCTTGGAATCTACTGAATGTCAAAGTTGCTAAAGGTCAAGATCAAACTTCAAATTTTTTTTAAGTACTTCTTCATGCTTTCCTCATAATTGCCATTAACTTGCCCTACCACCAATTGAAAATCACTATAGACCTTCACATAATCTGCTTTCAATTCTTTAGCTATTCTTAATCCGACAATCAAAGCTTCATATTCTGCTCCATCATTTATTGCAGAAAACTCAAAGCATAGTGCATATTTAGCAATAACTCTTTTCGGATTCATTAGAATCAAGCCTGTACCTGCCCTAGAAGCATTAGATAAACTACTAACATATAGGGCCAAGAAGTCTTCATGGAGATCTGTTCTTTCTTCAAGAGAATTCGGCTGCAAATTGGAAGTATAAATTTCTTGCTGCTTAGGTTTGGCTGGATTCGAGATGGTGTATTCTACTATGAAGTTAGCCAATATCTAAGTTTTAATAGATGATCGAGGTTGGAACTTGAGATCAAATTCAATGAGCTCAATCATCCACTTTGCTATTCTTTTAGAGATATTGGGCCACTGAAGAACTACATTCATGGGTTGATTAGTGAGAAATGTGATCGTATACCTCTGGAAATAAGGTCAAAATTTTCTGGCTGCAATCAACAAAGCATAGGTTAGCTTTTCAAATTTTGTATACCTTTTTTTTACATCCCTTAGACTCGACTTATGTAATAGATTAGCTTCTGAATTTTTGTCTCTTCTCTGATCAGGATTGCTCTAATGGCTGTAGGAGACATCGCCAAGTACAAAAATAATTCTTTCTCAAGTTCAGGTTTGGCAAAAACAGAAGGTGAGTTAAGATAGTTCTTCAATTCTTCAAAGACGTGTTGGCATTCAAGGGTCTAGCAGAAGTTCTTTGGCTGCTTGAGGACTTGAAAGAAGGGCATGCAAGTTCTTCCGACCTTGAAATGAAGCAATTCAGAGCTACAACCTTCCCTATTAAATGCTGGACCGCTTTTATTATCTTTGGGGGAGACATTTCCTAGATGGCTTGGATCTTTTTTGAATTTGCTTCGATGCTGTGCCTCGACACCATGAATCCTAAGAATATTTTCAAAATCACTCTGAAAGCATATTTGGTTGGATTCAGTCTTATTTTGTACTTTTGAAGAGTGTTGAAGGTCTCTTTCAGATCAGCAATATGATTTATTGAAGATCGGCTTTTGACAAGTATATCATCCATATAAACCTTCATGTTACAGCCGATCTGCTTCTTAAAGATTTTATTCACCAGACGTCGATAGGTTGCACCTGTATTTTTAAGTCTAAAGGGCATAATCCTATAACAATAAAGACCATGGTCAATAATAAAAGCAATTTTCTTCTCATCTTTTGATGTCATCTAAATTTGATTATAGCTGAAGAAGGCATCTATGAAGGTGAGAAGCTCATGGCCTGAAGTTGCATCCACTAGTTGATCAATTTTGGATAGGAGATAGCTATCCTTTGGACAAACCTTGTTCAAATCTATGAAGTCAATGTATATCCTCCACTTGTCATTTTCGTTCTTGACGAGATGATATTTATGATCTAATCCAGGTAGGATACCTCCCAGATGAATTTGGCCTTAAGAAGCTTGTCGACTTCATCCATAATAGCCTTTTATCACTTTGGTGAGAAGCTGCACTTCTTTTGCTTCATAGGTCGATGTTTCAAATCTATAGCCAGATGATGTTCCATCACTTCTGCATCAATTCCTAGCATATCTGCAGGAACCCAAGCAAAAATATCAGCAGTCTCCCATAAGAAAGTGATGACTTGCCTTTTAACCTCTTCTTATATATTTGAGCCAATCTGAACTATGTGGTCCTCATTCCCATCATTTATAGATACTGCAATAAGATCATTGATGGGCTCCCTAGATTCTTCTATCAAGTCATCATGAGCATGCAATCCATCCATCGGACAAAGATCTAGTTGTTTTCCTTCCTATAAGGCTATGGTGTAGTAGTGCCATGCTAGAGCTTGATCTTCTCTAACTTTTTTGACCCCATGTCCTATTGAAAACTTCATCTTCAAATAGTAAGTTAAGACCACGATCCGAAGTGCATACAAATCAGATCGGCCAAGAATTGCATTGTAGGTGGAGGAAGCCTTTACCACCAAAAAATCAACTTGGATCTTGGATCACTTTAGGTACCAACCACCATTACTGATAGAGTAATTATTCCTTTGATCGGTATAGCATCATCGATAAACCCCACTAATGGAGAGCTTATTAGTCCCATACGACTATCAGGTATAGATATTTTGGAGAAAGCATCATAAAATAGAACATTAATAAAACTTTTATTATAGAATAAAATATAGTATACATCATAATCAACAATATTCAAAGTAACTACAACCACATTATTATGCGAAAATTGAACCTCTTGTGCATCTTCTTCAGTAAAAATGATGGGTTCTTCAGTCCTCTACCTTTTTGCTGGCTCTACTAATCCACTGGCTTCACCCTACCGATGTTCCCCAGCAATAGTGTTGATGATACCAAGTGGGGATTGATCTCCTTATGGTTCATCCCTCCAAGGTGGCTCAGGCTGTGGTAATGCCCTTGGCCGATCTTTCCTTCCTTCCAGCCAACATCGTAGAAAGTGATCCAACTGACCTCATCTGATGAGCTCCTCGATCTCATCTTGGAGATGGATTCATTCTTTAGTATCGTGATCATGATCATAATGGTAGAGGAGTACTTGTTGGGATTGCGCTTGCTTGGGTGAGATCGCATTTTCTCCGATCTTGATAGTTGCTCCTTGATTTTTATTAGCACTTAATTTTTGGAGCATTGAGGGGAGAGTAGTTATGCAATCTTCTAGGAGGAAAGTTTCGCTGCACCCTCTAGTACGGGCTTCTCGATCGATGAGTTTGAGGTGGAGTTTGGGCTTGTCTATGCTTAGGAGGGGTTCTAGAGCACTACTGATCTTCACTCAGCTTCTCTGTAGGGATGGGCTTGCTAGACTCTCCCGCTTGCCATTCTCCTATGGCTTCTTCATCCTTGAGTTTGAAAGCTTCTTCAACTCGGGTGTAGCCCTCAGCCCGAGCTATCATGTCAGTGAAGTCCCTAGGATACTTCTTCTCCAGAGAGAAGAGAAGATTGCTTTTCTAGAGGCCATCCTTTAGTGCAACCATTGCAACAAACTGGTCCAAATTTTGGACCTCCAATGCAATAGCATTAAACTAGCTAACATAAGCTTGAATGGACTCGTATTCCTTCTGCTTGATGTGGATGAGGGAGTGCAAACCTTGTCTCTAGTTGTCAGTTGCTGATAAAATGAGCTATAAATTGATAGCTCAGCTGATCAAATGGTACTCAATTTGAGATCCAGGTACCAATTTATTACTGCTTTCTTCAAAGTGGAGGAGAAAGCTTGGCACAAAATTGCATCAGATGCACCATGGAGCAGCATCACAGTCTTGAAAGCTTTGAGGTGGTTAATTGGATCTGTGGTTCCATCATAACTCTCAAACTGGAGGAGTTTGAAATTCGATGGGATGGGCTCCTACATGATTTGGGTGGAAAATGGAGGGTTAGTGTAGATGTCATCATGGCGAGCAAAGGTGACATGGTGGAGTTTATTGATCTGCCAATTCATTTCTTAAAGCTTCTAATCGAGAATATCATCTTGATCATGAATCTTAAAGCACGACTAGCTGTAGGGGTAGAGATCTTCTGGGAGTAGAGTCATGGTTGGAATAGGGGCTCTCTGCTCTCTTTTTCCCCTTCCCATGGGTCACCAGTCGACTCACCCAAGTGGGACCTCCCTGCATTGGATCCCGATACTCTGGTGATGGTCTCTCTGGCTGGATTGGAGCAAAACTTGCTACATGTCCTGCACCGCTTTAGTGAGGTCTCTAACCTGCTACATCAATTGTTGAACTGCTTCAAATCTATCATGACTGCTGGTGGAGGTTTAGATGCTAGCGATGAGATCGAAGCAAGTTGATCTGGATGAGATCTGGTGGCAGAGGTGGTGGATCATCGGGTTGAAGCTTTCTTGGATGGCATCTTGCTAGAATGCAAGATAGATTGAAGGAAAAAAGGTTGGGAAGCTGAAGAAGGGGGAAAGAAGATGAACTCGACTGGGTACTCCTTTAAGAATAAGAGCTCAATGATCCTTTCTCTAGCGCCAATCCTATTGATGCAAAAAATGGTGCTGACACAAAAGTTTGTTAGAGCTGGAAAAGATGAGGTCACCGATGAGACCTATAAGTAAAAGTCCAGATCGGAGGTGGGAGGTTCTGATAGGACCCTCCGATGATCAAATTAGTTTCTTGGCCAATAAGAATGGAGCACTCAAAAGAATTTTTATAAAGTAAAGAGTTTAGAGAGGAAGGCATATCTGGAGGGTCCCTTTTATTGTTAAATCTCATAAAAAAATGATAGTGATAGCCATAACAAAATACCAGTAGGCCATTCATGAAAGGAAAGATCTAGGGTTCATGAACATATTTTGAAATATTTTTCAAAATCAATCAGTTGAAGTAATAAACTAATCATATTAATATACTAAAATACATGAATTAACCTTAGGTCTAGAATTTTATCATATGATCTATGCATGCTATTAAATCCAAAATTAAAAATCAAGCAAAGATGATGTTGATCATATCAACATCAAAGCTATACTAGATCTAATCTAGAAAGAAAAAAAAGATTGAATCTCTCTTACCTTTGCAAGTTAGATTCTTCAACTCACTAATCCAAGACTGAGGTCATTGTTTGAAGCCACACACATGTCTGGCCTCTATAGGATGTCTACATAAGTTCTCGATCATCGATCTGAAGTCCAGTAACAGAAAATCAGCACAGCATGCTAGTACTGTGCTAATCCTTCTTTGATGGCTAATCAGAAGCCTCCTTCTCCAAACCTTGCACCCTCCAATAATCAGAAGAAGAAGTAGAGGATTTGGGAATAAAATCACTCTTCTAAAATCTTGCAAAAGGAGGAAGAAGAGAATCAAGAAAAATCCTGGAGAAGAACCCTTTCTTTTCCTTTCTTTTTCTATCACTAGGACCCAATGGTTTTTATCTCAATGAAGGATCAAGCCTAGATCTTCTTTACACCCAAGCTTCCCACATCCCAAACCTCTCTCTCAGGTCTAAAACCTATAAAAAATGCATGCCCTAACTCTCTTTAAATAGAGAGTTATGATAGAGTCTTTGTCTAGGTTAAATACCTAGAAAGGTAGGTCCAAATTAAGAAAGGATTGGGGCGCCCAACTCTTAGGCTTTCCTTCCTTATTCCTTTTCATGGACTCTAGAGAATATGTACAAAAAATTCTTCTATTTTTCACAAAAAAGTTAGAGGAAAATTAGGTGGTTTGGAGCCTCAAAGAGATAAGAAATGATGATGTGTCAAACTCTACTCAATAGAAACCTAGGTCAAAACAACTTATTTGTTTTGACCTATTCCACAACTAATTTTCTTCTAAAATAGTGGAAGACATAAAAAGAGTATGGATACTCTCCATAAATAAAATTTTCCATGAAAATTCAAAGAAAATTAGCATGGGAGGGCATGGAAAGCAAGATGGTGCAAGATGGAGAAATCCTAGTCAAACTAGGACTTCTAGTTTTGACTTGGTTCAACTTATTATTTGAACCCAATTAAATCAAAACTAATGCAACCCAATTAGAGATAATCTTAGTCCAAATCAGAGCCTAATTAAATTATATTAAATTAAATTTAAATTAAATTTAATTTTTAATCAAATCAAAAATTTGGTGCATACAAGTCCTAATTGAATAGGGACTTATTCTTCTTTGCAATTGGCTTATCCAATAAACTAATTGAAGTTGATCCAATCAAGTCCAAATCAAATATAATTAAATCATATTCAATTATATTTAATTTCAGTCCTCTAGTTTAATCAAATTATGCTAATTAGCAATTCAATTACTAATCGATTTTCCTGCAATACTTGCACTTGGTCAAACATTAATCGTATTGATTGTTTGACCTTAAAACAATTCTAAATCATTGATCAACCATCCAATCAGATTGAGACCTCTTATATATATGACCCCATAGGTTTGAATCTAATCTAGTAGCATAGAAATAAATTTCTATATTAATTAAAGTAACCATCTAGTAGTGGTACTTGATGGCCAGATAGGTCGAATTTGTAAAGCAACATTCTTAGAACCCATATGAATAGAGTTTCCGTATAATTCATCCCTTTGACCTAAATGCTCATAGGATGATTCAGAGTTTTACTATCAACCCTAATTTTTTCATCCACATTGTATTTCAAAATACCAAATCTATCTCATGAATTATCTTGACTAAGGTTTTGCTAAATTAAAATACAGTGATACATTTTCTCCAACTCTTGGAGTGGTCAATCCCATCTTGATCACTCACCGACTTCACAAGTACTTGACTATGCCCAAAAATCTTCCATCACTAAATTAGAAATTTAGGTAGTCCAACATCAAAGCATAGTAAGTTGCTTGCAAGCCACCATGGTGATCTCAGGTCTAAGGGACACTTATACCCATATCCCATTAGAGCAATTTTCGATAACAGAATGCTCTGGAGTTGGTCATGTTTAGTGATGATGTATCCTTACATCTCAACTATATACCATACCAATATCTCCATGCTCCTTAGTGAAGAGAATAACCAACCTATATGTTATACAATGATCTATACTTAATAAAAGTTATCATCCTAATTAACAACGTATCGTTTAGACTAATCGATAAATTCTCTTTTTATTGAAATTAAATAGTCCTAAGAACTTCGTCACAATAAAGGAGTTCATTAGAAGATGTAGACTTTATAATAAAAATGCTAAAATATTTATTTATTTAATAATAAATTATTTATAATTATAAAATAGCATAACCATCAACAGGCTGATGATTGGCTTTAGAACATAATTTTCAACAACTCCCATTTATCCTAAAGCCATTCGATACAGTAGCTAATATCCTTGTTCGACTTATGGTTGTTGAACTTCTTTACCGCCAGGGCTCTAGTAAAGGGATCGGCCAGGTTCTCCTTTTCATCAATTTTATGAAGATCAACGTCATCATGATCTACGATCTTTCGAACCAAGTGGTGGCAGTGTAGTATATGCTTCATTCATTGGTGTACCTTTGATTCCTTCATCTGAGCAATGAGACCAGTACTGTCGCAATATAGTAGGACCGAACCATCAAGAAAGGGTGCTACTCTTAGTTTAGTGATGAACTTTCTTAGCCATACAATTTTCTTCGCAACATCTGATGCAGCGATGTACTCCACCTCACAAACAGAGTCTGCCATAGTATGCTACTTGAAACTCTTCCAGCAAATGGCTCCACTATTTGTCATCATGGTCAGATTGAAAAATAGAGCCTGTAAACACCATAAGTTTCAAATTTAATTTACCATAAACTAGCTACTAGTCCTTAGTATTTCTTAAATACTTAAGCATGGTTTTCACTACCTTCTAGTATTCTTTCTTAGATTAGATTGGTACCTACTCACTACTCATAGTGAGTATGCTACATCTGGTCTTGCTCATGTCATGATGTACATGATAGATCTCACTATCGAAGCATATGGGATTCTACTCATACGCTCTCTCTCTTCAAGAGTTGTCGGACAATCCTTCTTGAAGAGAGAAATATCATGGCCTATCAGAAGATAGCTCTTCTTAAAATTCTCCATGCTAAACCTCTTTAGCATAATTTCTATATACGTGGACTGGGATAGCCTAAGCATCCTCTTAGATCTGTCCCTATAGTCTTCATCCCTAGGATGTAGGATGCTTCACCGAAGTCCTTCATGGAGAACTGAGATGATGGCCAAACTTTTATTCCTTTAGTGCGGGGATATCATTCTCGATTAAGAGAATGTCATTCACGTATAAGACAAGAAATACCACTACCGAATAATTTGTCCACTTATAAATGTAGGGCTCTTCTCCATTCTTAATGAAGCCATATGCTTTGATTACCTTATCAAAATGCATGTTTCAACTCCAAGATGCTTACTTCAATCCATAAATAGATCTCTAAAGCTTTAATACTTTGGACTCATCTATGGATGTGAACCCCTCAAGTTGGGTCATATACATCTCTTCAGTTAGCTCTCCATTTACGAAAGCTATCTTCACATCCATTTGTCAGATCTCATAGTCTAGTGGGTAGCTATCGCAAGCATTATCCAAATGGATTTGAACATTACCAGAGGGGAGAACATCTCATCACTGTTAATACCATAATGTTGACGATATCTCTTGGTAACAAGATAGGCTTTATAGGTCTCTACCTTCCCACCTGCACCCCTCTTCCTCTTGAAGACCCACTTACTGAAGAAAAAATCTGATTTTTTACTGCAGGATCGTGCAGATCTGATCAGATCTTAGATAGATTTTTCTATAAATTCCTAAATGATCTGATCTAATCTAAGAATTCTTAGATCTGATCATGTTTGTTGGGGATAAATCCATGCCTGCCGAAGTTGGGTTAAGATTCTAACTCTTAATCAGTTTTGTCCAGTTGTAGCTATAACAATTGAACCTCAACCCATGGGAGTATTCAAACTTTGAATTATTCTGAGATGGCAGACAACCAACATTGCAGTCCGATAATCTGATTGGCTGGGAAGATCAATTTTGGATTCGATAGGGCATTATGGATTCCTTCTCTAGATGAACTTGAACAGTCAATGCTTCTGCCTAAGAGAACCGACTAAGTCCCTGGCTCCTATGCATTCTATTCGGTCAATCTTCTTTTAGTAACCTACGTGGTTTCATCCAGCAGTCGAACTTCTTCTAGACTCCTCCAGCAGTCGAACTTTTTTTGGAGTCCTCCAGCAATCAAACTTCTTTCAGACTCCTCCAGCAATCAAACTCCATCCAGACTCCTCCAGCAGTTGGGTTCCTCCATCAGGCGAGTTCTCCTTCGGGTTTCTCCTCCAGTAGAGCTATGCACAGATCCCTCTAGTAGACCTATTTCCTGATTCCCCTGGTGGATCCACTCTCAGACATTTTTGATAGACTTCCTTCAAGATTTCTTAGGTCGCAGAGCATCTGAATCCCTTCCTACCAAACCTCCAACAGTTGTCCATAAAGGTCTCCTCGCCTACACGAATCCGACCCCGTACAGGATATGAACCAACCCACATATAGACTACTTTAGAAGAGTCCGAACTCCTCTAGAATTGATATAGCTCAAAGTTGATCACCAACTGATGTCTACTCCTCCAAACTTCAACTATTAAATCCCAACGGATTTGCACGTCATGACAACAGACACTACTCTCTATAACAAAACTCACGTGGCCCTGAATGATCCACTACCAAGTGGTTGCGACTGTCACTATCAATTTATTATAGGCTCTGGGCTATAAAAGGTATCCTCCAGATATATTTTCTTCAGGCTTTCTCCTCTCTCCCGATACTCCACAACTTTTTCTACTGAGTACTCCATTACTGTTGGCCAAAAGTGCAGACTTGATAGCCAGAGGATCTTGTCGGAGCCACACCCCAGACTCTGGATGAGACTTATTGTGCAGGTCACTGGCGGCGACCTCATCTTCTCCGACTCTAGTGCTTCTCCGACAATAAATAGATTTCGCACCAATAGGATTGGAGATAGAGAAAAGGCATTAGATTTTTAAAAGGAATAAGGGTGAGATCATTTTATGTGATATTGATTTGGGATAGAAAAGAAAAGAAAGGGTGGTGATTTTATAATAAAATTTTATTTAAATTCCAAAAAGAGAAATAAGATCATGGCATGTGATATTTCAGTTTAAGAAAAAAAATGAGGTGACAAGAGAGATAAAGAAGGTTTAAAATTTAAATTTTAAAAGATATCTCACGAGGCATAAATTTGGATAAAATCAAACAAGGAAAGAGAGGAGGAGGTGCTGCCTTCTTTAGGGCATAAAGCAATTAAGGAAGATAGGGGTGTTGATTTTGGATTCCAAGTGAGAGAGATATGTGCTGATTTTGAAAGAGAGAGAGATGAGATGTTTCTCATTTGGTGCATAGAGTAGAGGAGGATGGAGGGAAGGCATATGGCTTCAGGGAAACTCTTTGATAGTAGGCGCCTTCAATCCAAGCCATTGGATGGAGCAAGTATCTATTGGCCTTTGGATCGGATCCTTGAATCCATATGAGAGGAACTTTTGGTGCCTTGATCCTTGGATATTCTGCGCTTGTTTTTGATCCATTAATTGGAGTGACTTGGATCCCCAATATAGGTGCTTAGATTGAGAGCTCTTGAATGGAGTGCACACATAATAGCCTTTGGATCTTCTCCCTTCATGGCTAACTTTTTAATTAATTGCTTGATTTATCTTGGGTTGAGCCATTTTGGATCCTATGAATCCAATCTCCTAATTACCTATAAAATAAATCAAGAAGCATCAAATATTATTGCATTTACGAAGCTTCGATGCCAGCCCGATAAAAGCCAAAATTCTCCATCCAACCCAGATGCGGGAAAGCCAACTTGATTGAAATACCTTTCGAACTTCGACAGTTTTCATTTTACTTCCATTCTTCAAACTTCAAACTTGAGAGTAGGGGGAGTAGTGTTGGGGATAAATCCACGCCTGCTGAAGTTTTGTTAAGACTCTGACTCTTGATCAATTTCATCTGGTTGTAGCTACAACAACTGAACCTCAACTCATGGGAGTATTCAAACTTTAAATCATTCTGAGATGGCTGACCTCCAACATTGCAGTCCAATAATCCGACTGGCTGAAAAGATCGATTTTGGATTCGATAGGACATTGCAAATTCCTTCTTCAGACAAACTTGAACAGTCAATGCTTCTGCCCTAGAGAATTGGCTAAATCCCTAGCTCCTATGCATCCTATTCGATCGATCTCCTTCTAGTAACCTATGTGGCTCTGTCTAGCAGGCAAACTTCTTCTGGACTCCTCCAGTAGTCGAACTCCTTTCGAACTCCTCCAGCAGTCGAACTCCTTCTGAACTCCTCCAGTAGTTGGATTCCTCCATCAAGCAAATTCTCCTTCAAGTTTCTCCTCCAGTAGAGCTACGCACAGATCCCTCCAGCAGACCTACTTCCTGATTCCCTTGGTGGATCTGCTTTCAGACATTTTTGATAGACTTCCTTCAAGATTTCTCAGATCATAGAGCTTCTAAATCCGTTCTGGCCAAACCTCCAACAGTCGTCCATAAAGGTCTCCTCGCCTACATGAATCTGACCCCGTACACGGCATGAACCAACCCACATACAGACTACTATAGAGGAGTCCAAACTCCTCTAGAATTGATATAGCTCAAAGGTCATCACCAACTGACATCTACTCCTCCAAACTTCAACTATTAAATCCCAATGAATTTGGACATCATGATGATAGATACTACTCTCCATAACAAATCCCACGTGGTCTCGAACGACCCACTACCAAGCAGTTGTGGCTGTCACTATCAGTTTGTTACAGGCTCCGAACTATAAAAAAATCCTTCAAAAATATTTTTTCCAAGCTTTCTCCTCTCTTTCAATACTCTGCAACTTTTCTATTAAGTACTCCATTTCTGTTGGCCAAAAGAGCTGACTTGATCATCGAAGGATCTTGCCGGAGCCACCCTCCTAACTCTGGATGAGACTTATTTTATAGATCACTGGCGACAACCTCGTCTTCTCTGACTCTGGTGCTTCTTCGACGATGACCAAATTTTGTAGCAACAATGATGATCTGATATTGAAAATAAAAACAAAAATTAAATTTAATTTAATATCATACCTTGTTTGGATAATCTGATTATCCTATGATGATCTTGATGTTTCCTATGATTCTGGAAGGAGCCATGCATGCACTTGGCCTCTATCAGTATCCATTAGAGAATGATATAGATGTCTTCTCCTCACAAATCTTGCCTCCAATGATTAGATCTAAATCTGATCTGGAGGTCCTTCAAAAATTTTTGAAGGTAGTGTGTTCATCTAACAAACACTATCGCGTAGATTCTGAACTCTTCACAAATTCGATTGGATCTTCTTCTTAGATTTATGCCTAACTTTTTAGACATGTAGAAGAGAGGGAGAGAGAGAATAGAGTGGGTGTGGAAAATCTAGAATGATAGCCTTTGGGTATGAAAAGTATTTCTCCATGAAGAGCCTTGGCATAAGGGTTCTTATACAAAAGCATAGCACCAAGTTAGAGTCCCTCTTTGATCAAAATCCTCATTTTTTCAACCATTGGGATGCCTGGACTTGATCTCCATGAAAATCCTTAGGTTCCATCTAATTTTGATGCCAAAAATAAATCCAAAAGGTGGTGGCATGTGTAGATAAGGAAGAGTCCACTACGCCTAGGACTCTTCCCTCAAGAGTTTGATCCGAATCAAACTCTATCATAACTCAGTCTAGACACCTCCAAAAATCATAAATTAGGTATGCCTAATGTATAATTCATGCTCTATTACATATCAAAAAATTAGATTAAAATAATTTTTAGATAATTTTCTAGAAGCATCTGATCAGATGACTCTTAATTCTCTCAAATAGGTCAACTTTTGACCCCAATCCAATTTGACTATGAATGGATTTAATTTCAACAATTAATCTAACCTAGACTTATTCTAGTCAGATAAAAATAAACCTATTCAAAATACAAGAATGAGTCAAATCAAATTTGACTTGGTTGCGATGAATCAGAAAGATTTTAGAAGGAGAAAGTCAGGCTCAATTCTATGCTAGCATAATTATCTTGAACCTAATTAGATCTAATCCAAATCAATCAAATTGGATTAGCTCAGTTGATGACATCCAGACCTAAACCCTTGTTTGTGTGATCCAGTTAGATTCAATTTTATATGATAATGAGATATGTTACAATCTCCATCATCGACATCATTGAAACACCTTTCAATGGACCATAATTTTTTGATTCATACAATTAGAATGCTTGATCATCAAAATCATTATAATTGCTCTCAAAATCCACTAGTGACACCTAGCAGTATATGGTGGCAACCCATCAAAACTAAAAGCGAACCTCTCGATGTAGTTACTTGTGTGATTGGGTTCTTCTATCTTGAGCCCCAATAGGATTAGGGTTAAGGTGAACTCGTCAAACCCAATGTCCGTCATATGAATTAATCATTCGATTCGAGTCTAATGTGAAACACTAATAGAAACTCTTTCTATCATCTTCACTCTGCCATGGTCATGTGCTTAAGGACTCAATCTCATGATTATTATAGGGCTACTCCTCATCTACCAAGGTAGATAGATCTCCTTATTGGTGCAATCTAATTCCTATAATGAACATGCTATAGCCAACATACACCTTAGAATTTCGAATGGCTAGGAGACTAAGTTATGGTGTCGTCAAACTATAACATCCTCAAGGTAAACTGTCGATGCACCTCAGGTCAAAAAATCAAATGCACCACTACAGCATTGAGTCAGTCATCGATGAGAAGGTAGACTTTCTTATGACTACTCGAGGTGGTCATGCTTAGTACCCTCATTCTCTAATAAGTACCGGTACTCTCGCTCTAGTATCTTTAGATTGTAGACTCAAGACATATCTATTCTAAGAAAGTGATTGTACACCAACCTTCTGGATTGATCACCATCCTCATGATGATCCTACGGTCGAGAGCATTTTATGAGTTAATTATGAAAATTCATGTCTCAAATTTTCAACTCTTGAAAATATGAATTATCATTACCATTAGCTCAAAGAATGTATCACAGATATTTTTAAATACATACTATGATAGAAAAATAATTCATTTATTAATTTATAGTCAAAATTATAAAATTGCTCTTAGAAGTGTATTACAAGTGATAGTTAATCTAGCTTTCAGGGCACACATCTAACAAACTCCAACTTGACCTAAAGCCAATGGGCTACAAATCTAAGTCCCATCTTCTCAAGGTGGGCTTCGATCTTCTATTGGCTCAATGGCTTTATCAGTAGATCAATCGCATTATCTGTAGTGTCGACTCTCTTGACCTCGACGTATCCCTTCTCGAGGTAATCGCAGATGAGGTGGTATTGCCACTCGATGTGCTTGGATTTTTGGTGAGACTTCGGCTCCTTAGCTAGGGCTATGGCATCATTATTATCGCAGTATAGGAGAACGACATCTGATTGCATCACTCCAAGCTCTATAATGAACTTCTTGTACTAGAATGCCTCCTTTGTAGCTTCTGATGCAGTGACGTACTCTACTTCTATGGTAGAATCTGCTATCACCGTCTGCTTAAAATTTTTTCAGCTGACAACACCACCATTACAAATAAATAGACTTCCATATGTCGACTTTCGATCATCTATATCAAACATAAAATCTAAGTTTGTATACCCTTGGATTTGGAGTTCTCCATTACCAAAGACTAGAAACATATCCTTAGTCCTTTTTAAGTACTTAAGGATACATTTCACAGAAGTTCAGCGCTCTTTATCTGGATTCGACTAATACCTACTTGTAACACTCATAGCATGGGCAATATCAGGTCGTGTACATGAGGCTCCCTATTGCTGAAGCATAAGAAATCTTACTCATGTGTTCAATCTTCTTAGGTGTGTTGGAACACATCTTCTTGGAGAGATGAATGCCATGTCTGAAAGGCACCAATCCCCTCTTGAAGTTTTTCATGCTAAACCTTTTTAGCACCTCCTCTCTGTACATCTTCTGTGTGAGATCTAGCATCATATTTGGTCTATCTCTATAGACCTTAATTCCTAGAATAAGGATATCTCTCCTAGGTTTTTCATGAAAAATTTTTTAGACAACTACATTTTTACTATGGTCAACATGGAAATATTATTTCCAATAAGAAGGATATCATCCACGTATAGTACGAGAAAAACAACAGTACTCCTACTGATCTTTTTAAAAGCATAGAGCTCCTCCTCATTTTTGATGAATCTAAATAATTTGATCACATCATTGAAATGAGCATTTCAGCTCCGAGATGCTTGCTTAAGTCCATATATGGACCTTTGCAGGTTGCGGACCTTGTGATCAGTATCACTGAATGTAAAACCCAACGACTGTTCTATATAAATATCTTTCTCAAGATATCCATTTAAGAACACCATTTTCACGTTCATCTACCAAATTTTATAATCAAAATAGACTACAACAGCAAGCAATGTGCAGATGGATTTGAGCATGGCTACTAGCGAAAAGGTATCCTGATAGTCAATGCCTTTGTGCTGACTATATCCTTTCGCTACGAGCCTTGCTTTGAATGTTTCTACATTTTCATCAGCATCTATCTTTCTCTTGAAGATCCATTTACACCCAATAGGTACTATACCTTTAGGTAGATCTACCAAGGTCCAAACTTGGTTCAAGTGCATTGAGTCAATCTCTGACTTCATTATCTTTAACCATTTCTTAGAGTCAATATCTGATATCACCTCATCATAGGTTCTGGGATCATCACCATGAACCTCTTTTCCTATGAGGAATATTTTCTCTATGTCCTCTGAAATAGTACCTAAGTACCTTTCAGGAAGATGGAAAATCTTTTTTGATCTATGAGGTGGATGAGGCAGTGATTGGACTAGCTCAATCTGATTGGGTTCCATGGGTTCCTTGGCTTGTGGCTCTTGGGAGACTTTCTCCTCAAGCCTAATCTATCTTCTGATGCCACCATCTTGAATAAATTTTTATTCAAGAAAGATGGCATGTTGACTCACAATCATATTATAATCTTTTAGGAGATAAAAAAAATAGCTTAATGACTCTTTAGGATATCCAATGAACAGAGCTCTAAAGGATCTAGACTCTAACTTATCCATCCATTGTCTCTTGACATGGGTCAGACAATCCCAAATTCTGAGATGACTCAGACTTGGTTTCATACCATGCCATATCTCGTATGGTGTGGTAGGAATGGTTTTAGATGGAACCCTATTTAGTAGATATATAGCGATCAATAGACTATATCCCTAAAGAAACTTAGGAAGGTCTGTGAAGCTCATCATGGATCGAACCATATCTAATAGGGTCCAATTTCTCCATTCTGAAATCTCGTTGAGTTGAGGTATTCTAGGTGGAGTCCATTGAAAGACTATGCCATTATCCTGAAGATAGTCTAGGAATTTTTGACTAAGATATTCGCCTCCTTGATCTGATCGAAGAATCTTAATGGGTTCTCCTATTTGTTTTTCTACTTCAAGTCTAAATTTTTTGAACTTTTCAAAAGCTTCAGGCTTGTATCGCATCAAATACACATATCCATACTAAGATAAATCATCGATAAAGGTGATGAAGTAGATATAATTACTCCTAATTGTCACATCAAATGGGCCGCATACATCAGTATGTACTAGGGCAAGCAGGTCTGTGGCCCTTTTCCCATGTCCCATGAAAGGAAGCTTGGTCATTTTGCCATGAAGGCATGATTCATAAATTGGATATGACTCAAAAGTCAATAGACTCAATAGCCCAGATTTCTCCAATTTGTTAACCCTATCTTCAGCTATATGACCTGGCCTAAGGTGCCAAACAAACCTATCATTTAGACTATCCCAAGGTTACTTTGATCTTATGGCATTCACGTTTTGTTCGATATTAAAAATAGAAACATCAATATATAACTGATAGAGACCATTTATAAGAAAAACACTTACAATTTTATTTCTTTCATAAAAAATATTATAATGATCCTTAAGAAAATAAATTACATAGCCTTTCTATGCTAAATATGAAATAGAAATTTAATTTCTACTTGCTGCAGGCACATAAAAGTAGTCCCTAAGTACTAAGTCTAATCCTAACGGTAATCATAGAGGGTAGGTTCACATGATCATAGCAGCAACTCTTACATCATTGTCAATGCGTAGGATCATTTTACCATCCCTCAGCCTTCTGCTATCCTCAAGATCCTGCACAGAAGTGCACAAGTGAGCACTAGAACTAGAGTCAAGCATCCAACTGGATGCAGAAGAAATCATAAGATTAGATTCTATAATGAGCATACCTCCAGAAGGACCTACCTCCTTCTTATTCTTCAAGCTGGCTAGGTAAAGAGGGTAGTTCCACTTTCAATGGCCGTCAGTGTTGTAATGAAAATATTTTTCTTGGTTAATGGTCTTCTTCTTTGGCTCTGCCTTCTTCTTCTTCTTACCATCTACCTTCTGCTTCTTCATAGACTTCTTCTTCTTTCCAAAAGACTTTTTCTTGGAAGAAGTCTACTCCACAGTAAGTACTGAGCTTTTAGAATCTTTCATAGAAAGCTCAGTAGTAACCAGCATATTCATGAGCTCAGCCAAGGTATTCTGAAGTTTATGCATATGGTAGTTCTTGATAAACTGCCCATACACATCAGTCAAGGACTGCAGATTATATCAGTTTGTAGATCCTGATCTAACTTGACATCGAGCTTCTCAAAATCTTCTAAGTTCTTGATCATCATCAGATAGTGATCTTGGATCGACTGTCCATCACGCATTTAAGCTTTAAACAATCTTTTAGTGACTTATATTTGGCTGCACCACTCTATTCACCAAACAACTCTTGCAGGTGAGCCAACATTTAATGGCTAGTCTTAATGTCTTCATGTTGGTGCTAGAGCTCATCAGACATCGAGCCCAATATGTAATACCTGGTTTTGTTATCTCCATCCATCCACTTCTCGAGAGATGCTCTTTGATCAACGGATGAACGGATTAATAAGGTGGGAGGATCTTGTTCAAATACATAGTCAACTTCTTAGAACCCAAAATAATTTTGAAGTTTCAGAAACAATCCTTGTAGTTGGATCTGATCAGTCTATGGGTGTCCAGGATATGGGCTAGTGGGTTGGACACAGACATTTTTCTAGAAAGAGTGGATAGGAATGCGATATTGTCGTTAAGACACCGTGTTTATCAGTTTAATCCGACTTCTTAAAATAATTAAAAAAATGCATAGATAGCAGTGAGTCGGGTTGGTTGATCCACAGAAGAAGGTAGTGTTTTTTAGATTTGAAATCTTTGGATTTTTATAAAAGAAAAAGTATAAAAAAGAAGAGTTTCGGAGATCAAAAGTGGATGTCGAGAATTAAAAAGCGAAAATTAAAAGATGCAGGAATTTAAACTTGGTACTAAGATCTACTAATTAGATCTTAGCATCTACTTGCAATAAAAAAATAATTATTAAAGTATGGAAATTAAATTATAATAAAAATTAAAAGCAAAAAATTAAAATGCAAAAATAAAATTTTTATTAATTAAAATTTCAAAAATTAAAATACATAAGAATTTAAAAAGAATAAAATAGCCTGATCTTTTTGATTCTGGACGGCATTGGCAGGAAAAGATGGTGTTAGAAGCTCGGCTCTTCTCGGCACCGTTGCTTCGAAGCAGCGTTTAAGCCCATAGCCGGGTTTCTTCCTATACCAAAGCTTCAATCTTGATTGTGAGATGTGATTTCTGGGGCCTAGGGGTTTCTTTTATAGTGCCTAGGAGGGCTGGATATTTTTTTCTAAAGGCAATATGGGAGTAATTGCCTTTGTAATCATAAAAATCTAAATAAAATTTAAATAAAAACAACTCTGTTATGACTCTAGTAAATCTGATAAAATCTGGCTATTCGATAGAAATCCAACGATTCAAAAATCATCAAAATCGGATGCCTATCAGCCCAGATCAGGTCAGATTAAATTCTGACGGTCCGATCGCGCTTGATCGAGAAAATCTGGCCGCAAATCACGCTTCGAAAGTCCTGATCACCACCGGGAGTGTTCTGGACCATTGGATCGAAGTTGGAATCAGGTGCTGCCATTCGATGGTGATTCGAGTGAAATTGGCAATCAAAAAAAATGCTGACCGTCCGATCTTAAATGCAATCAACCGCAGCTATCCAATCGCGCAATCACTGTTCCCATGGACCGCATAGACCGGCGCACCGCACACCGCAACCAATCAACTGTCACCGAGTGAAATGACCAGATTGCCCTGTGAGCCACGATAAATTTCTGTAGACCCTTTAAGGGTCTAGGTCCACCACGTGGCAGGCTCTGATTCACCGAATTTTACTGAGCTGACGGTCCACGCCCTGGATCGTTAGACGACCTGATGGCTTCAATGGCTGAGTCGGCTTTGATGTGCTTGGTTCTTGCTTGGTGTCTCAGCTTGCCGAAGCCGCTGAGCTGTTTTTCTTTTTTTTTTAATTTTTTATTTATTTATATTTTTTTTTAAAAATTCATATTTTTTCATTTTAGCTCCATTTTTCTTTAAAATTTATTTCATTTTGATCAAAAAAATGAGCTCTTTCTATTGATAATAAATTTTATTTTTTAATTTATTTATTATTTTTTAATTATTTTTTTAATTAATTTTTTAATTAATAAAAATATGAATTTTTTAAAAATTATATATAAATTGATTTGATAATTCTTAAAATTAATATAAATTAATTAAAAATTTAATACTTTTATTGGTGATATTACTCGATGCTTATCACACCCCCCAACTTAAGCTTTTGCTCGTCCTCGAGTAAAGAAAGAATTTAGTTTTAAATACCTTTTAACTTTTAGAGTTTTCGAATTTTACCTTAAGCAATTTTTCAAAAATGGCCATTGGATATTCAGTAGAAGCTTAAATGAGACATATCATTGGAAGTATTAAAACTTATCAATAGAAAAATTAAGTAAAGAAAATAAATTTTTCAGAACTTTTTCTAAATTATTCCACTTTTTATCTCTGATTTGTTCTAAACTTTCATATAGGCAGTGGTGTATTGCGCTTACTTCCATCCTTCATTTTATGATTTTATATTTTTACATTATTCACTTTTTTGATGCGAATATCATTTGGCTTACTTAGGCAATGGGACTCGATTACTCGATGGAAAACCATTTTTTTTTTTTTTTTTTTTTTCTACGTTGTACCACTATTGAGTGTCTTTAACTCCTTAAGCTTTTCTCATTTTGATCCATGTAGCGAGTCTTGGGGCCAATGACTCCCAAACCAGTTGGCTTTTAGGCACTAGGTATTAGAATACCCCGTCGGGCTTACTAGCCTCGAATCAAATAGGCTATGAGTTAAGACTAGCTTTACAACGAGCTTCTTTGCCCTTCCCACCTTTTTGACGCGAAACTCAATGCTTGCTTAGGCAAAGAGGGCCCGGTTACTCAGTGAGAAGTACTTGGAAACTATTTTATTAAAATAAATTTTTATATGAAGAAATGTATAGTTATCCTACACAAGCCTATAAAAAGTAGACTTTCTTTGATGCTAGTAAAAATAATTAGAAATGCTCCAAGAAAATTTTTTTTATGTTATGGACTTAACTCTTTATTGAATTTTCTTAATACTTGATTCCTCAATATCTCACAGATTCTCTGATTTGTGTATCAATTTTCTTTTAAAAATGCTTAGTTTAATTCACAGAGAAGGTAGTGTTTTTAGATTTGAAATCTTTGATTTTATAAAAGAAAAAGATAAAAAAGAAGAGTTTCGAGATCAAAAGTGATGTCGGAAAATAAAAAGCGAAAATTAAAAGATGCAGGAATTTAAACTTGGTACTAAGATCTACTAATTAGATCTTAGCATCTACTTGCAATAAAAAAATAATAATTAAAGTATGGAAATTAAATTATAATAAAAATTAAAAGTAAGAAATTAAAATGCAAAAATAAAATTTTTATTAATTAAAATTTCAAAATTTAAATACATAGAATTTAAAAAGAATAAAATAGCCTGATCTTTGATCTTGGATCGGCATTGGCAGAAAGATGGTGTAGAAGCTCGGCTCTTCTTCTCGGCACCCGTTGCTTCGAAGCAGCCTTTAACCCATAGCCTGGCTTCGCCCTGTACCAAAGCTTCACCTTGATCGGAGATGTTGATTTCTGAGGCCTAGGGTCCTTTTTATAGTGCTAGGAGGGCTGGATATTTTTTTCTAAAGGCAATATGGGACTAATTATCTTTGTAATCATAAAAATCTGAATAAAATTTGAATAAAAACAACTCTGTTATGACTCTGGTAAATCTGATAAAATCTGGCTATTCGATAGAAATCCAACGGTTCAAAAATCATCAAAATCGGATGCCTATCAGCCCAGATCAGGTCAGATTAAATTCTGATCATCCGATCGTGCTTGATCGAGGAAATCTGGCCGCAAATCGCGCTTTGGAAGTCCTGATCACCGTCGGGAGTGTTTTGGACCATCAGATCGAAGCTGGAATCAGGCACTACCGTTCGATGGTGATCCGAGTGAAATTGGCAACCGAAAAAAATGCTGACCGTCCGATCTTAACCGCAATCAACCGCAGTCGTCCGATCGCGCAATCACTATTCCCATGGACCGCGTAGACCGGCCGCACCGCACACCGCAACCAATCAACGCTTCTATCACCGAGTGAAATGACCAGATTGCCCTGTGAGCCACGATAAATTTTTGTAGACCCTTTAAGGGTCTAGGTCCACCACGTGGCAGGCTCTGATTCGTCGGATTTTGCTGAGCTGGCGGTCCACGCCTGGATCGTAGACCGGCTGATGGCTTCAACGGCTGAGTTAGGTTTAATGGCTTGGCTTGGCTTGGTGGCTCGGCTTGGCTTGGTGGCTTGGCTTGCGGAGCCGGCTGAGCCATTTTCTTTTTTATTTAATTTTTATTTATTTTATATTTTTAAAAATTCATATCTTTTCCATTTTAGCTCCATTTTTCTTGAAATTTATTTTATTGTGATCAAAAAAATGAGCTCTTTCTATTGATAATAAAATTTTATTTTTTAATTTTTATTATTTTTTTATTATTTTTTAATTAATTTTTTAATTAATAAAAATATGAATTTTTCAAAAATTATATATAAATTGATTGATAATTCTTAAAAATTAATATAAATTAATTAATAAATTAATACTTTTATTGGTGAATTTATGATGCTTATCAAGAGTCAAAGTTTCTAATTAGATTTTATAATTACACTTAACCAGTTTATTTAAAAATTTTATTTTTAAATAAATTAAGCTCCCACTGTTTACTCAAATTCCTATACTTTCTTGGTAGAGATGCAAAAATATTTATGATTATTGATTTTTAGTGGGTGGTGCAGTTCCACCAACTGACTCACCACCTCACCTAATAGTTATTGATGATGGGTCATCCGATAAGTGGACAACTCTTATCCAATAATTCTCTAATCATGGTGCATGCTAACCTGATCTCTAATTCATGAATCTCACCATGTCTGGAATATTGATCCACTCCTTAGTCAAGTTAGACCCATCATTTGCATAGATCGAATTTATGATTGGATCCCTTATCGTATCCAAAATATTAAGTCCAACCCATCCTCCAACCCATAGCATCCAATGCCTAATAGATATAGTTGTATCTTTTTGGTGCAACTGAACCACTGTATCCAGTCGAAAATAATCAACCTCGAGAAGGGCCACCTCAAATTTGACTTGACATAGTCATAATATTTATGACTAACCTAGTGGCATGGGTTGGCTCGAATTGTTAGCCACCTCAAATTAGAATTGGGTCAACACAAATGGCCAAGTAAATGAGACCGATGGAAGGGATATGCCATTAACTCGACAAGAATGCATTTAGGTCGAGTAGCTTCCAATTAAAAACCAATCGATCATATCTACCAAACTTACCTTAGACACCAAATTATCGAATCAGAACCAATTGGGTTAGCCTATAATTCAAGCTCAAACCATGGAGCCAAATTAGGTCTTGACTTGATCAAGTCACATCTCAATGTGATTCGATCTTGATTCAGACTTAATCCTATTAGGCTGGTCAAATCTAAGCTTTTTTTGATCTCACCTAACAAACTTTTGATTTAGTTTGATCAATCGCTAGACCTAATTAAGCTACCCATGCCCAAATGGGATGCTCCCAAGCCTTGGAAGGCCATGGGAGAAGTTAAGGGGTTAGCTCTAGGGATTTTAGGGGCTTGGTTGGTGCTTCGGAGATCTAGAACACAAGGTGAAGCAAGGAACCAAAGTTGGAAAATCAAGACTGTAAAAAGAAGATTTTCTATAGATTAGCCGGCTCAATCCAAAACTAGGTCGACAAAGTCTCAATGCACAGGCAAAATAGAGAGCTATGCATTCGGGACTGCTGGGATGGCATAGGACTGGGTTGGCTTAGTTTCAGATTGAGCCGACCCAGTGGAACTTAGCCAGCTCAGTGCTGAAACTAAGCCAGCTCAGTACGCGAGCAGAGTTACGCGAGGGTCTACTTTGGACTAGGGTCTGGGTTGATCCTAGGGGTCTTAAGGCCTGGTTTGAGAGGTCTTAAGGAGGCTAATTCATGTATGGATTGGGTCTAGATCCAGAGGATGAGAGCATGGGAGACATGGATGTACAAGGGCTCGGTGAGTGCTTTCATGTATTGGGTTAGCCAGAAAATTTTTTGGTCGGGCCTAATGGCTATGTATAAATACATAGATTGTATTAGGATTTTTAAGGTTGGAATCAATACATACTTTTTCTCCCTCAACTCTCTTCTTCTCTTCTCTCTAGACTTGCAACCCTAGGGTTTTTGAAGAAGGCCTAGAGAAGGAGGGTGTCTCCCTCAAGCCTAAGGAGGGAGGCACCCCATCACAGATCTAGGTGGAGGATTGGTGGTGTGCTACCCATAGAGAACATCACAAGTTTCTTTAGATCCATGCTAAAGATCAGGGGCTTCCGCAATATGGTATCAGAGCTTGTGATGCCAAGGATGATTGACGTTTGAGCGATATCATGGAACATCAATTGGTATCAGGGAGAGGTGATGTCAGTTGGTGTGCTTACATCTGGTATCAGAGTCTGATGGTGCATGAAAGGGAAGGAAAAGTCATACAAGATGAAATTAGAAATTTGCACAAGGATTCCATGGAATGTCTCAAATCTATCTTTGTTATTTCTATGGTTTGGCCAATCGAGAGCAGCGGATTGAAGGTGGAGGTTGAGAAGATTAACGAAAAGGAATTTTCTCAAAATGAAAGGATTTGGTGTATGATTTATTGATCAACCTTTGTAGAATGGCCGGGGTGTATAATGATTATGTGATAGGCGGGGAGCACTAGAGTGCTGCAGTAGCATTTCCCTAGAGATGCAGGGCTGAGAGAGGCTTGGTGATGCAGCAGCCGAAGGAGGTATCTCAACAAAGAGCATTAGGATTCTCTAGGAAGATGGATAGTGTAGGACTATTGAAGAGAGGTATTTTAAGGGATAATGGTTGAAGGAAGGCTGAAGAAGTGACTATACATCCTTCAGTGTTAGGAAAGCGAGGAAGTAGTCGGAGATGTATTTAGTGGTTCGATTAGAGCATGGATTTTCGAAGCCTTTGGAGTGATGGAGATGGATGATCCATGAAGGTCCAGCAGGTTAGGACTGGACGGCTGTAGAGCGACATAGAGATGAGTCAGAAAGTGCTGGAGTGATGTTGGAGTGCTACCCTAGAGGCATAGGGGCTGAGAGAGGCTTGGTGGTGCAGTAACCGAGTAGTGTATCTCAGCAGAGAGTGTCAGTGGTATCTCAGAGAGATAGGTGCAGGTCTCAGAAAGAGCTAAGAGGTCTCAAGAAGGGCTAAAGGCATCTCAGGTAGCTGGGAGTATCATGGATCAGGTTTCTTTTGTAGGGGACCAGGGAGAGTCGCGATTCAGGTGGAGGATGGTTCTCTGGGTGCAACTGAAGCGATGGCTGGTGTAGGGACAGAAGAGAAGGACTAAGGTGGAATTTTCTAGGGTTCAGTCACTGGTTTCAGAAGAGTTGGATGAGCTCTTATGTTTTGAAGGTGCTCGTAGGTTGTGGAGGTATTCGAGACAGCTTTGAAGGGGTCCATGGAGCATGGATGGTTCGAAGGGATAGCAATGATGTTCGAGGTGCAGCGGCAGGCTCAACAGTGCAACATTGAGTGGTTGGCCTCGAGGAACTTAATGATAGAGTTGGATTCTATGGCATCAGATGGACTTTGGATATAGGTGGAGCTCTGGAGAGTTGGCTTCACAATTGGAGAGAAATTTGATATGAGTTCAGAGCAGAGGGGTGTGGGAGGATTGATATCCTAGCACCAACATCTGTGATGCATAGTTCTAGGTGGAACGACATGTGTAGAAGGATAGGCATAGTTCTGAGGAGACCATGTCAGGGTTTGCAGTGAGTACCGGTATAGGAACATTGCGGGTTTTCTAGAAAAGTCCAGGAAAAGTGATGCAGCTACTAAGTAGAAGGGATTCTACAATTTCAGGATGATGTAGAGAAGCAAGCACAGATCTTCAACGATGGAGGCAATTATCCCAAAGGCCTCAAGGATGCATAATAGCTGAAGAGGATTGGCGGAGGTGATGTTTGCACAAGGGCTATCGAGTGTGCAAGGATAGTAGGATCATGTAGGAGGTCATTGCCGGGAGGTTTGCTAAGGTTTGGGGTATGAAGGTGGAGATTATGAGGATTTATGGTGCTTCCAAGCCTTAGGAGGCCATGGAAGGAGTCAGGGGGTTGGCTCCAGAGATTCCAAGGACTTGGTTGGTGCTTCGAAGACCTGGGACACAAGATGAAGTAAAAAACCAAAGCTGAAAAATCAAGACTGCAGAAAGGAGATTTTCTGTAGGTTAGCCGACTCAGTCCAAAACTGGGTTGGCTATGTTTCAGTGCACAGGCAAAATAGAGAGTTGCACATTCGGGATTGCTGGCATGGCACAGGACTGGGCCGGCTCAGTTTCAGATTGAGCTGATCCAATGAAACTTACCGGCTTAGTGTTGAGACTGAGCTGGCTTAGTACGCGGGTAGAGTTATGCAAGGTTCTATTTTGGTCTAGGATCTGGATTGATCCTAGGGGTCTTAAGGCCTAGTTTGAGAAATCTTAAGGGGGCTAATTTATGTATGGATTGGGTCTAGATCTAGAGGATGAGAGCATGGGAGACATGGGTGTACATGGGCTCGATGAGTGCTTTCATATATTGGGTTAGCCGGGGAGTTTTTTGGTTGGGCCTAATAGCTATGTATAAATACATAGGTTGTATTAGGATTTTTAAGGTTGGAATCAATACAGACCTTTTCTTCCTCAACTATCTTCTTTTCTTCTCTCTAGAGTTGCCGCCCTAGGGATCTTGAAGAAGGCCTAGAAAAGGGGGCGTCTCCCTCATGCTCGAGAAGGGAGGCGCCCCATCATAGATCTAGGTTGAGGATCGATGGTGTGCTGCCCATAGAGAACGTCACAAGTTCTTTCAGGTCTGTGCTAAAGATCAGGGATTTCTGCAACATGGTATCAAGGCTTGTGATGCCAAGGATGATTGGTGTTCGAGCGATATCATGGAACATCAATTGGTAACAGGAAGAAGTGATGCCAGTTGGTGCACTTACAATTTTATGAATATATCTTAAATTTAAAAATTCATATTTTTATGTCTAATTAATTTTATAATCTTAATTTTTAATTAAGTTTTGGATTCATGAACAAAACATATAATAAAAATCCTAGGGTTTCAAGATCTAGAATTTTATAGAAAAATAAGTTTTGATTTATGATTAAGGATTAACGCACAGCACCCCTACACGCCATAAGAACACCCCATTGAATGGAAGGAGAGGGTCTTTAAACCTTACTTTATTCTTATGACCGGGCAGCCATGGAGAATTTCTTAATCAAAAATAATTTTTTACTACAAAACTAGTTAGATCATATATCACATATAAAAAGATCTAACTAATACATGTCTTGCATACATCTCATGTATCATCTATATGTATACTTTTAGATTTGAAATATCATATATTAAATCTAAAAAATAAAATTTTAAATTTGATCATATCAAATATAAAACTATTCTAGACATCTTATAGAATTATTCTATGACTAGTCTAAACATGCATCTTTTATATCTCATATGAATAAATAAAAAACTAAAAATTTTATTTTTTATTTTTAAATCTGATTACAATAATTATAACATTAAAAAAATAAAAATTAAATAAATTTAAAATTAAATTTAATCAAAATAAATACATGATTATACTAGACTATACATAGAACTATTCTATACGTAGTCTAGTCATGCATCTCATGCATATTAGATCTAAATTATTTAATTTTTAATTTTTAATTTTAGATCTAATCACATGTGATGTGACATCTGAAATCTTTTAAGATTAGATCATAAATAAAAATAAATTAGATCTAAGGTAGATCTGAAGAACTGCTAATGTAGCTCGGATACCAGTTGAAGGAAAAATCCTATTTTCCACCATAGGATCGTGCAGATCTGATCAGATCTAAGATCAAATTTTCTAAAAATTTTTAAATGATTTGATCTAAACTAAGATTTATCAGATCAGATCATCGTAATCTAATATTAAAAATTAAAATAAAATAAAATCAGATTTAATATCATATCTTGTTTGGGTAATTTGATTATCCTGCGATGATCTTGATGTTTCCTGAGGTTCTGGAAGGAGCCATGCATGCACCTGGCCTCTACCAGTATCCACTCAAGAAGGATCTGAATGTCTTCTTCTTAAAAATCTTTTCTCCAAAGATCAGATCTAAGTATAATCTGGAAGTCCTTTAAAAATTTTTTGAAGGCAGCATGTCCGTCTCATGAACACCGTTGCGTAGATGTTAAACTCTACACAAATTCAATTGGATCTTCTTCTCAGATTTATGCCTAACCTTTTAGACATGTAGAAGAGAGGGAGAGAGAGGATAGAGGGGGTGTGGGATATCTAGAACGGCAGCCTTTGGGTATCAAAAATATTTCTCCATGAA
Organism: Cocos nucifera; assembly: GCA_006176705.1. NCBI lineage: Eukaryota > Viridiplantae > Streptophyta > Magnoliopsida > Arecales > Arecaceae > Cocos > Cocos nucifera. Next base: position 92,477 of record QRFJ01003248.1, read on the forward strand.
GAGCCTTGGCATAAGGGTTCTTATACAAAAGTATAGCACCAAGTTAGAGTCTCTCTTTGATCAAAATTCTCATTTTTTCAACCATTGTGACTCCTAGACATGATCTCCATGAAAATTCCTAGATCTCATCTAATTTTGATTCCAAAAATCAATCTAAAAGGTGGCGGCATGAGTAGATAAGGAAGAGTCCACTGCACCGAGGACTCTTCCCTTAAGAGTTTGATCCTAATCAAACTCTATCATAACTCAATCTAGATATCATCAAAAATTATGAAATTTGGTACATCCAATATACAATTGGTGTGAAATCACATATCCAAAAATTAGATTAAAATGATTTTTGTATAATTTTCTAGAAGGATCTGATATGGTGATCCTCAATTCTCTCAAACTGGTCAACTTTTGATCCTGGTCCAATTTGACTATGAATGGATTTAATTTCAATAATTAATCTGATCTAGACTTGTTCTAGTCAGATGAAAATAAATCCATTCAAAATATAAGAATGGGTTAAATCAAATTTGACTTGGTTGCGATAAATCAGAAAGATTTTTGAAGGAGAAAGTCAGGCTCAATCGTGTGCTAGCACGATTACCTTGACCCTGATTGGATCTAATCCAAATCAATCATACTGAATTAGCTCAATTGATGACATGTAGACCCAAACCCTTATTTGTGTGATCCAGTTAGGTTCAATTCTGTATGGCAATGATAAATATCACGATCTCCATCATCGACATCATCGAAACACCTTTCGATGGATCAAAAGTTTTTTGATTCATACAATTAGAATGATTGATCATCAAAATCATTTTAATTGCTCCTAAAATCTACCAATGAAACCTAGCAGTATATGATGGCAACCCATCAAAAATAAAAGCAAATCTCTCAGTATAGTTACTTGTGTGATTGGGTTCTTCTATCTTGAGCCCCGACTGGATTAGGGTTATGGTGAACCCATCAAACCCAATGTTCGTTATATAAATTAATCATTCAATTCGAGTCCAATGTAAAACCATAATAGAAACTCTTTCTATCATCTTCACTCTACCATGGCCATGGGCTTAAGGACTCAATCTCATGATTATCATAGGGCTACTCCTTATCTATCAAGGTAGATAGATCCCCTTATTGGTGCAATCCAATTCCTACAATGAACATGCTATAGCCAACATACACCTCAGGATTCTGAATGGCTGGGAGATCGAGTTATGGTGTAGTCAAACTATAACACCCTCAAGGTAAACTATCGATGCACCTTAGATCAAAAAACCATACACACCACTACAGCATCGAGTCAGTCATCGATGAGAAGGTAGACATCCTTATGACTATTCGAGGTGGTCACGCTCAGTGCCCTCATTCTCTAACAAGTACTTATACTCTTGCTCTGGTGTCTCCATACTGTAGACTTAAGACACGTCTATCCTAAGAAAGCGATCGTACACCAACCTTTTGAATCGATCACCATCCTCATGATGATCTTACGGTCGAAGCATTTTATGAGTTAGTTATGAAAATTCATGTCTTAAATTTTTGACCATTGAAAATATGAATTGTCATTATCATTAACTCAAAGGATATATCATAGATACTTTTAAATATATACTATGATAAAAAAATAATTTATTTATTAATTTATAGTCAAAATTATAAAATTATCCTTAGAAATATGTTACAAGTGATAGCTAATCTGACTTCTAGGGCACACATCTAATACTTACACCCAATAGATTTAATCCCTTCCGGTGGGTCAACCAATATCCATACATCATTGAATTTCATGGACTCTATTTCAGATTTTATGGCCTCAAGCCATTTCTCAGAGTCAAGTCTCTGCATTGCTTCTATATAGGTGATCGGATTCTCATCATTCTCATCAAGTTCGATGGGATCACCATCCCGGACTAAGAAACCATAGTATTTATCTAGCTGATGCGGTACTCTACTGGATCATCTTAATGGGGCAGGTACACTAGGCTACAAATTTGATCTAATCAAATTTGATTCTGATTCAGCTACTAGGTTGGTCTTTCTACCTATTGAACTTCATCAAGTTCAACCTTAGAGATAACAGTTTTTTCAGCAAGAAACTCTTTTTCTAAAAGGATTATTTTAAGGTTAACGAACATCTTTTATTCAGCATGGTAGAAAATATACTCTTTATTTCATTTGGGTACCCTATGAATGTGCATTTATCAGACCTAGATCTCAGTGATTAACCATTTCACATAAGCTAAGTATCCCCAGATCTTAAGTTGTGAAAGTGCTAGCTTACACCCTATCCATATTATATATGGAGTTTTAATTACAGACTTACTTGGAATCCTATTTAAAAGATAGCAAGCATATTTGAGTGCATATCTCCAGAAGGATATCGGCAAGCTTGTAAAATCCATCATGTATCAGATCATGTCTATCATAGTTCGATTTCTTCTTTCAAACACACCATTATGCTGTGGTATTCCTAGAGGAGTCCATTGGGAGATAATCCCATTCTCTCCTAGATATATGAGAAACTCATTAGAAAGGTATTCACCTCCTCAATCAGATTGAAAAATTTTAATAATCTTTTCAATTTATTTTTCTACTTCATTTTGAAATTATTTGAATATTTTAAATGAATCCAATTTGTGTTTTATCAAATAGACATATTCATACCTGGATAGATCATCTGTAAAAGTGATGAAGTAGAGATATCCACCTCTGGCACTTGTGCTCATAGACCCACATACATTAGTATGTATAAGACCTAAGAGCTCAGTGGCTCTCTCACCTTTTTTAGTAAAAGATGACTTAGTCATTTTTCTAAAAAGATAAGACTCATATGTTAGAAGTGATTCACAATCACTGACTTCGAGAATTTCCTATTGAGTCAACCTATTTATCCTATTCTTATTAATGTGACCTAGCCTACAGTACCATAAGTAAATATCAGACAGACTATCTAATCTAGGGTGCTTGCTAGTGGAGTAGACTATATTAACAGGTTGTGATATATTGTATATCCCATTATTCAAATATCCAAAAAATATAATAATACCATTCAAAATGATATTACAAATTTCTTTCTTTATTGAAATCTTATAATTATTTTTGGCCAAAAGGCCTATAGAAATGAATTCAAAAATAAACTAGGACAAAAGTGACAATCACTAAGAACAATAGTATAAGACTCAAATACAAGTTTTAAGATTCCTAATGCTAGAATTGGAATGGTCTTCCATCTCCAACGTTCAAGAATCTCTCATCTTGTTCGAATCTCCTACTGATCTATAACCCCTGCAATGAATTATAAATATAGAAAAGGCTATCAGTATTCAATACCCAATCGATAATATCATAAATAGAGAAATTGCAAGAAGTTATCATATAAATATCTTGCCCAGCAATTGCTTGCTTCTTTCTCGGCCTGTTTGGATCTAGGAAGGCAATGTACTTGAAGGAAAAACTAGATTTTTCTACCATAGGATGCATCTGATCGGATCAAATTTACAGCAAAATAATTTTAAAAATTTTCTATGATCCGATTAGATTTGAGAGTTCTTAGATCTAATTATATTGATCTAAAATTAGAAGTAAAATAAAAATAAAAATAGTGATAACAATTATCATCTAATCGAGTAAATCGTTTACCCATTGTGATGATCTAATAATTGATCTGAGATTCTAATTGAGCCGAACAAGTGTCTGGCCTCTACCAGTATCTACTTAGATCAGATCTGGAAGTCTCCTTCTTTTGGATTTGATCTTTAAAGATCAGATTTGATCTCTTCCCATAGAGTCTTCAAATCAAACTTGGAGGGCTGCGCGTTCATCTCATGAACACCATCATCTCCTGCTGATCTTCGCACCAATGGAACTTGATCTTTGCTCGCAGATTTTGCCCAACTCTTGGGGATGAAGAAAAGGGAGAGGACCAGATGAAGAAGGCATGGAGATAGAGATTTTGGCAGAGCTTCACCATAGAGAAATTGTGATGCATAATAGCTTGCACAGGGCCCTATTTATGGACCTAGTCAAGAATCCCTTCGCATATGACTTTGAACAAGTCAAAGCCAACATGCAGAAGGACTCTCCTATGATCTCCATGCTCCACACCCCCTTTTTCAAATTTTTGTCATATAAAAATTAGAAGAAATGGCATGAAAAAATTTGGGAAAAGAGGAAGTTGGTGCACAACTCTTATCCCCCAAGAGTTTGAATTATTCAAACTTTTGACCCATTCAAACATGATTTGCATAGGATGCCTCCACACATATCCATAAGGGCACACACCATAAGGGGCTTGGCCTTCTTTTCCTCACATAAATTTGATATGGACATGCACCCTCAGATAAATTCTAGGAGGCGCATGCCATTTCTCTTCTTTCCTGCAAACTGGGTCAATATTTGACCCTTGTCCTGTTCCCACGTCATGGGATTTTAGACAAAACCTTTTCAAATCCCATCCAATGAATTTATGTCTAGTCCTAATCAAGTTAGAATAAGCCTTGATCAGGCTAGGACTTGGTCTAGTCAAATCAAAAAAAATCATCTAGAATTTTTGGGAGAGGCTTGTCCAAATTTTATCACATGATTTTAGGACAAGCCCTAATCTAGCAAAGACAACCCTTGTCTTGTTTCCATATTATGAAATTTAGGACAAGCCTTGATCAGGATAGGACAAGATCCAGTCAGATCAAGATAAATCTCCATAGAGTTTTTGGATGAACCTTGTCCAAATAATTTCAGAAATTAACAGGTCTTACCCTATTTCCATCCGATGGATTAGGAGAAGCCTAGATCAGGTTAGGTTAAGACTTTTCTAACCTGGACAAGTTCCAGTCAGACTAGGATAGAGCCATACAAGGCTCTCAAATGAGCCAAATCTAATTTAGCTCAGTCAAGATGAACCAGAAATATGATAGAAGGAGAATATTAGGTTCAATCTGTGCTAGCATGATTTTTTTGAACCTAATTGGATCTAATCCAAAGCAATCAAATTGGATTAGCTTAATTGATGACATTCAAATCCAAACCCTTATTTGTGTGGCCTAGTTAGATTCAGTTCTATATGGTAATGAGACATATCATGATCTCCATCAATCACATCATCGAAACATCTTTCGATGGATCAGAACTCTTCCAATTCACCCAATTAGAATCATTGATCATCAAGACAATTCTAATTAGTCCCAAAATCCACCAGTAATACCTAGCAGTATATGGTGGCAATCCATTAGAATCAAAAAGAGAATCTCTCGATGCAACTACCTATGTGATTCTTCTATCATGAGCCCTGATGGGATTAGGGTTAAGGTGAACTCGTCAAACCCAACAACCATCATATGAATGAATCATTCGATTCGAGTTCGATGTGAAACACTAATAGAAATTTCTTTATATTATTTCACACTACCATTGCCATGCATTTTATGACTCGATCTCATGATCATCATAGCACCACTCCTCCTCTATCGAGGTTAATAAATTCCATCTTGGTGCGATCCAATCCCTACAATGAACGTGCTATAGTCAACATACACGTTAGAAATTTGAATGGCTAGGAGATCGAGTTATGGTATAGTCAAACTATAACACCCTCAAGGTAAACTACCGATGCACCTCAGATCAAGGAAGCAGACACACACTGTAGCATCGAGCTAGTCATCGATGAGAAGGTAGGTTCCCTTATGATTGCTCAAGATTATCACACTCAATGTCCTTCTGCTAAACAAGTATCTATACTCTCGCTCTAGCATCTCCACACCATAGACTCAAGACTCATTTATCTTAAGAAAGCAATTATACATCAATCTTTTAGATCAATCACCATCCTCGTGATGATCCTACGATCGGGAGCAGTTTATGAGTTAATTATGATAACTCGTGCCTTAAATTCTCAACTCTTGAGAATATGTATTATCATGCCTATTAACTCAATGGATGTATTACAGACAATTTAATACATAATGTGATAGAGTAAATAATCCTTTAATTAATTTTAAGTCAAAATTATGAAAATATCCCTAGAAAGTATTTAACAAGTATCGACCAATCTAGCTTCTAGAGCACATATTTAACAAACTTCCACTTGATCTAAAGCCAATTGGCTATAAATCTAAGTCCCATCTTCTCAAGATGGGCTTGGATCCTCTGCTGGCCTATAGGCTTCGTTAGTGGGTCAACCACATGGTCTGCGGAGTTGACTCTCTTAACCTTGATGTATTCCTTCATAAAGTAATCACGGATAAGGTGGAACCATCTTCTTGGAACTCTTCTAACTTATAGTACCACCATTGCACAGGAACAAACTTTCATACGTCAACTTTCAATAAACTATGTCAGACATAAAGTCTAAGTCTATATAGCCCTGGATCTAGAGTTCACCATGCTAAACCTCTTCAGCACCTCCACTATGTGAAAGACCCCGCATCCTTTTCAGTCTATCCCTATAGACCTAAAATAAAGGATGCCTTATCTAGGTCTTTCAGAGAAAATTTTTTAGATAACCATATTTTGACCTATGTCAGCATAAGAATATTATTCCCAATTAGGAGGATATCATCTACGTACAATATGAGGAAGACAACAATGCTCCCATTGACCTTCTTGAACATACTTAATTTCTCCTCGTTCTTGATGAAATCAAATGATTTGATTACATGAAGCATTCCAACTCCGAGATGCTTGCTTAAGTCCATAGACCTTTGTGATCACCATCATTGGATGTGAAAATAAAATAGTTGTTCGATAAATATCTTTCTTAAGATATCCATTTATGAACTCCATTATCACGTCCATCTGTCATATTTCATGACTGAAATATACTGCAATAGCAAGCAATGTGCAGATGGATGGCTACTGATGAGAAGGTATCCTGCTACTCTTTCACCACTAGCCTTGTCTTGAATGTCTTTACATTCTCATCTGTGCTTGTCTTTTCTCTAGAAGATCCATTTACATCCAATAGATGCTGTACCTTTAGGTAAACCTACCAAGATCTAAATTTGGTTCGAGCATATTAAGTCAATATTTGACTTCATTGCCACTAACCAATTCTCAGAGTCGATATCTAATATCGTCTCATCATAGGTTCTGTCTCGTAAGGAACATTTTCTTTACATCCTCTGAAGTAGTACCTAAGTACCTTTAAGAGTCCGAGAAATCCTATTTGACCTATGAGGTGGATGAGGTAGTGAATTATAGATTGGCTCAGACTAACTGGGTTCCTTAGGTTTCTTGGCTCTTTGCTTTTTGGAGACTTTCTCCTCAAGCCAAATCTATCTTTCAATGCTACCATCTTAAATAAACTATTTTTCAAGAAAAATGGTGTTTCGACTCACAATTACATTATGATCTTTGGAAAGATAGGAATAATATCCTAATGACTCTTTAGGATATCCAATAAGCCGTGCTCTAAGAGACCTAGACTTTAACTTGTCTATTGTCGAACAACCTAAATTCTGAGATAACTCAGACTTGGCTTCTTACCATGCCATATCTCATATGCAGTGGTAGGAACAATTTTAGATGGAACCCTATTTAGTAATTTGATAGCTGTCATTAAAGTATGTCCCTAAAGAAACTCCGGAAGATCAATGAAGCTCATCATGGATCGGACCATATTTAATAGGGTCTGATTTTTTTATTCTAAAAATTCATTAAGTTTAGGCATTCCAGGCGGAGTCCATTATGAAACTATACCATTATCCTTGAGATAGTTCAGAAATTCTCAGCTTAGGTATTGACCTCCTCGATCTGATCAAAAAATCTTAATGGACTTTCTGGTTTGCTTTTCTACTTCATGTCTGAACTCCTCAAACTTTTCAAAGACTTCAGACTTGTGTCGCATTAAGTACATATACCTGTACCGAGATAGATTATCAATAAAGATAATAAAATCATCATAATTACCTCTGGTCAGTACATTGAATGGGCCGCACACATCTATATGTACTAGGGCAAGTAGGTCTATGGCCCTTTCCTATGTCCTACAAAAGGGAGCTTGGTCATTTTGACTTAAAGACATGATTCATAAATCGGATATGACTCAAAAGTCAACCGACCCATTAGTCTAAATTTCTCCAATTTGTTAATTCTATCTTCAGCTATATGACCTAGCCTTAAGGTGCCATAGATATCCTTCATTAATACTATCTCTATATCATTTTGATCCTATGGCTTATACGTTTTGCTCGACAGACTCAATGACAAGCATTCCTTCAGAAGGTCTTTCTTCCTATTTGTTCTTCAGGCTGGCCAGATACCTAGGGCAGTTCTGCTTCTAATGACCATCGAAGTTGCAGTAAAAATACTTTTCCTTCTCCGTGGTCTTCTTCTTTGGCTCGCCCTTCTTTTTTCCTCTATTTTCTGCTACTTCGTTGACTTTTTCTTCTTTCCAAAAACTTTCTTTTAGAAAAGGTCTGCACCATAGTCAGAACTAAGTCCTTTGAACTCTTTAAAGTTTGCTCAATAGTAACCAGCATATTCATTAACTCAACCAAGGTTCACTGAAGTTTATTCATATGGAAGTTCATGATCAACTGCCCATGCGAAGCACTTAAGAATTGGAGGATCACATCAATCTACAAATCCTTGTCCATCAAAACATCGAGCTTCTCAAGTTCTTCTAGGTCCTTGATCATCATCAAGAAATGATCTTGGATTGACTGTCCATCATGTATTTGCACCTTAAATAGTCTCCTAGATACTTGATAATGTGTTGCGTGACTCTGATCACTGAACAACTCTTATAGGAGTGCCAATATTTGGTGAGAAGTCCTAATGTCTTCATGTTGGCATTGCAACTCATCTGACATTGAGCCCAACATGTTGCACCTAGCTTTGTTATCATTGTCCGACCACTTTTCATAAGATGCTCTCTGATCTATGGTCGGACGTGCTAGTAAAGTGGGGTTGGTTCTGGTCCAATACATAAGTCAGCCATTACAAACCCAAAACAATTTTGAAGTTCTTTAGCCAATCCTTGTAAATTGGTTTGGTCAACTTGTGGATATTTAGGATTCAGTCTAGGGATTTTGATGTAGACATTTTTCTGTAGAGAGTCAAAATTTCTAGTTATACTTATAATTTGACTCAATCAATTTATTTAAAAATTTTATTTATAAATAAATTAGGCTTCCACTATTTTCTTGAATTCCTACACTTCCTTGGTAGAGATGCAAAAATTTTTGCAATCATTAATTTCTAGTGGATGGTGCAGTCCCATCAACTGGCTCACCACCTCACCTAACAGTTATTGGTGATGGGTCAGCCAGTGAGTGGACAACTCTTATCCAATGATTCTCTAATCATGGAGCATCCAAACTTGATCTCTAATTCATGAAGCTCATCGTGCCTGGAATATTGCTCCACTCTTTAGTTAAGTTAAACCCATCATTTGCATAAATTAGATTCCTGATTGGATCCCTCACCGTATTCAAAATATTGAGCCTAACCCATCCTCCAACCCATAGCATCCAATGCCTAATAGATATCGTTGCATCTTTCCATTGCAACTGAACCACTATATCCAATTGAGAACAATCAACCCCAAGAAGGGTTCGCACATCTACAATGATGGAAGATCTAGGACTTAATATTTTCTTAGAAAGATTTGATTTATTCCCTTAGATTTAACTAGTCATAATATTTATGACTAATCTAGTAGCATGGATTAGCTTGAATCGTTAGCCACCTCTAACCAGAATTGGATTGACTCAATTGGCCAGGTAAGTGAGATCAGTGGGAGGAATACGACATTAACTCACCATAAATGCATTCAGATCGAATAGCTTCCAATTAAAGACCACTGGTCGTATCTACCATACTTACCTTAGATACCAACTTATCTTATCAGAATTGATCGGGTTAGCCTACAATCCAGGCTCAAACCACCGAGCCAAATTAGGTCTTAACTTGATTAACCATATGTGACTGTGAGTCGATCTTGACCCAGACTTGATCCTATTAGACTGGTCAAATCTAAGCACTTTTGATCCCACCTAACCAACTCTTGATTTGGTTTGATCAACCGCTAGACCTAATTAAGCTACCCACACCCGAACCCATGATTTATGAAGGTGTCTTAGATCTAAAAATTCATAATTATTAGATCAAATTAATTTCATAAACTTAATTCTTAATTAAGTCCAAGGATTCAAAAATAAAATATGCATAAAAAATCCTAGGATTTTAGGATCTAGAGTTTTGTAGAAAAGTAAGTTTTTGATTTCTGATTAAGAGCAAATGCACAGCACCCCTACACACCATAAGAGCAACTCATCGAATGGGAAGAGAGAGCTTTTAAATCCTTCTTATCTTATGATTGGGCAGCCAAGAGGAATTCCTTAATCAAAAATATAAAGTATACTACAAAACTATTTGATCTAAAGTATATAACTGTTACGTGATTTAAGATCTAATCTATACATGTTTTGCATACATCTTGTGTATCAAATTTAATATTTAAATTTATATTTTAGATCTAATTATATCTTATGTAATATCTAAAAGTAAAATTTTAAATAATCTCATCATAAAAATTTTTAATCTAGACTACTCATGGCGTAGATCTATGGAACTAGTCTAAACATGCATTACATATGTTATATATATGAAATTTCTAAATGCATCTCATACTTTTAGATCTAATTATATAACATATAATATCTTAAGTTTAACTAATCTAATCACTTAATCTTCAAAGAATCAAATGAATATTTCATCAAATTTTTGATCTAGATGATGAGATTAAACTAGAGATCTAGTCTAGATATATGCTACTTATATCACATATATCAAAATTTTAAATTAGATCTTATATTTCAGATCTGATTACATCTAATGTAACATCTAAAAATTAAATACTCAAATCATAAAAAATTAAATTAGATGTAATCTAAAATATATTTGAAAACTATCATGATATGGAATAATAGATCTAGACTAGAACATGCACTATTTATATCAAACATATATATTTAAAATATACAATTTTTGATTTCAGATCTGATTACATCCTATGTAACATCTAGAAATAAAAGAAAATTAGATCATAAGAAATAATTTTAGATCAATCTGAAGATAGATCTGAAAGCAGCAACCCGGGTCTGATACTAGTTGAAGAAAAAACCAGATTTTCCTACCGTAGGATGCATCTGATCGGATCAGATTTATGATGGAATAATTTTAAAAATTTTCTATGATCTGATTAGATCTAAGAGCTTTTAGATTTGACTACATTAACCTAAAATTAGAAGTAAAATAAAAATAGAAAAAAGTGATAAAAATTATCATCTGATCGGATAAACCATTTACATGTTGTGATGATCTGATGATTGATCCGAGATTCTGATTAAGCCGTGCATGCGTTTGACCTCTACCGATATCCACTCAGGCTAGATTTGAAAGTCTCCTCCTTCTAGATTTGATCTCAAAGATCAGATCTGATATCTTCGCATAGAGCCTTCAAATCGAACTTTGAGGGCTGCGTATTCATCTCACGAACACCATCATCTCTTAATGATCTTCGTGCCAACGAAACTTGATCTTTGCATGCAGAAGGACTCTCCCATGATCTCCACACCCCCTTTTTCTATTTTTTGTCACACAAAAATAAGGAGAAATGGCTTGAAATAATTTGGGATAAGAGAAAGTTGGCACACAACTCTTATCTCCCAAGAGTTTGAACTATTCAAACTTTTGACCTATTCAAACTTGATTTGAATGGGATGCCTCCATACATATCCATAAGGGCACACACCATAAGGGGCGTGGCCTTCATTTCCTCATGTAAATCCCATATGGAAGTGTAACCTCAAATAAATTCTAGGGGTGCACGCCGGATCTCTTCTTTCCTGCAAATTGGGTCAACTTTTGACCATTGTCCTATTCCCATCTCATGGGATTTTGGACAAAACCATTTCAAGTCCCATCCAATAGATTTATGTCAAGTCCTAATCAAGTTAGAATAAGTCTTGATCAGGCTAGGACTCGGTCCAGTCAGATCCAAAAAAATTCATCTAGAATTTTTGGGAGAGGCTTGTCAAAATTTCATCTCATGATTTTAGGACAAGTCCTAATCTAGTAAAGACAACCCTTGTTTTATTCCCATCTTATAAAATTTAGGACAAGCCTTGATCAGACCAGGACAAGGTCCAATCAGATCAAGATAAATCTCCATAGAGTTCCTAGATGAATCTTGTCCAAATAGTTCCAAAAATTAGCAGGTCTTATCCTGTTTCCATTCGATGGATTAGAACAAGCCTAGATCAGGTTAGGACAAGACTTTTCTGACCTAGATAAGTTTCAGTCAGACTAAGATAGAGCCATATAAGGCTCTCGAATGAGCCAAATCTAATTTGGCTTAGTTGAGATGAACAAGAAATATGACAGAAGGAGAATATTAGTTTCAATCATGTGCTAGCACGATATTCTTGAACCTAATTAGATCTAATCCAAATCAATTGAATTGGGTTAGCTCAATTGATGATATCCAAATCCAAATTCTTATTTGTGTGATCCAGTTAGATTCAGTTCTGTATGGTAATGGGATATGTCGTGATCTTCATCAATGACATCATCGAAACATCTTTCAATGGACCAAAACTCTTCCGATTCATCCAATTAGAATCATTGGTCATCAAGATAATTCTAATTAATTTCAAAATCCACCAATGACACCTAGCAGTATATAGTGGCAATCCATCAGAATTGAAAAGTGAACCTCTTGGTGCAGCTACATGTGTGATTGGGTTCTTCTATCATAAGCTCCGATAGGATTAGGGTTAGGATGAACTCATCAAACCCAACAACCATCATATAAATGAATCATTCAATTCGAGTTTGATGTGAAAGACTAATAGAAACTTCTTTCTATTATTTCACACTACCTTGACCATGGATTTTAGGATTCGATCTCATGATCATCATAGGACCACGCTGTTGGGATAAACTATCCTCTCTCGGATCAGCATGGCCGTTGGTGATTAGCCAAACAACAAGGAACAACCTCCTAGGATCAATGTGGAAGCAAAATAATGGATTCAAAAGAAAAGAGAGAAAGAGAGCACAAGAGTTTTCTAGAAGAAAAGAACTTTATTCAATGAATTCAACATCATATACAATCTTGACCTATTTTTAGTATTAATATTTTACAAAAGGATCAAGCTCCAAGCTGATAGAAAAACTCTCCAAAATCCAATCATCCCTCGTACACAAAATAAACCCACAAAAATTGAGCTGGCTAACCTACGACTAAGTTAGCTCAGTCTGAGACTAAGCTGATCTAGTTGTATATCATGCCAATAGTCCAAAAATATTGCTTTCTATCTGAATTTTTCTCTGAGATATAGCCGATCCAGTTCTACACTGAGCCGGCCTAGTTCCCAACTTAGCCGACTCAGTCTCAGAGGGAGCCAGCCTAGTTTCTAAACTTTGCTATCCATGCTGAATTCTCTTTCGGCTTGCTTCCGTCTTTCCATGATTCATCTTCTTATATTTTTAAGACTTGAGAGTGCCACTTTTGAGCTCACATTCTCTATCTTGGTGCTTCTAAGTTCTTGTGAACTCATCTCTTCTCAGCAAAACCATCCTTGCCACACACATCTGAAAGTTGTCTCTAGGTTGTACCTTCATGAGTGCATCAGATTGATTCTTCATGATATGGATCTTCATCAATTCCACTTCATCTTTCTCTACTAGCTCTCTGATCCTGTGGTACCTCACGTCTATATGCTTTGTGTGTGTATGATAGATTGGGTTTTGTGCCAACAATAGAGCACTCTGACTATCACTGAATAGTGTATCCTTGCTCTGCTCCACCCCCAACTCAACAATCAGCCTCCTAAGCTAAAGGGCTTTCTTTGCAGCCTTTGTTATTCCAATATACTTGGCCTCCATGGTAGACGAGGTTGTAATTGGCTAAAGGATTGATCTCTAAGACACTGGTCCATCATATACGCGGAAGAGGTATCCAATAGTAGACCTCCTTATATCAAGATCTTCTGCATAATTCGTATCTATAAACCATTCTAAAGGACTCGAACCTCTATCTTCAAATCCACCTGACTGTTCACCAAATACCAAACCATAATCCTTTATTTCATGCATATATTGTAATATCCATTTCAATGCTTTCTAATGTTCCTTCCTAGGGTTAGCCATGTATCCACTAACCGTGCTTACCACATATGCTATATCTGGTCTACAGCACATCATAGTGTACATCACACTGCCTACAATATTCGCATAAGAGACTCTTTCCTTATATTCTCTCTCCTCTTCTGATTGGGGGCTTTGTAACTTGAAGAGAGATATATGGCTTGGTAATGGCATCTCTACAGATTTGGCCTTCTCCATCCTAAACCTCTTAAGAACTTTTTGGACATATCTTTCTTGTGATAAATGGAGTACACTCCTTAGCATCTATCTCTACAAATCTCCATTCTAAGGATTTTCTCAGCTGGATCCAGATCCTTCATCTCAAACTCAGATGATAATACCCTTTTCAGCCTTTTCACAGCTTCCATGCTTCTACTGGCTATAAGCATATCATCTACATACAGTAGTAGGTATAGAGCATCCTCCTTATCTACATCCTTGACGTAGATACAACAATCATGGTCACATCTACTAAAACCCAGGCTCAAAACAAAACTATCAAATCTTTGATACTACGGATGAGGGGACTGTTTTAAGCCATACAAAGACTTTTTGAGTAAACACATCTTTTCTTCCTGTCTAGTCTTCATGAAACCATTTGGCTGCTTCATGTAGATCCTTTCCTCCAATGTGACATAAAGAAAGGCCATCTTCATATCCATCTGTTCCAACTTCATGTTGTACTGTGCCACTAGTGATGGCAAAATCTGAATAGATGTATGACACACCATAGGAGAGAAAATTTTTGTGTAGTCAATTTCTTTCCTTTGTGAGTATCCCTTTGCTACCAATCCTACTTTGAACCTGACTCCACCTTATTCTGAAGGTGCCTCTTTCTTTATAAACACCCACTTTGAGCCAATTGGTTGAGCACCTTGTCGATGATCCACCAGCTGCCATGTTTGATTCTTTTCAAGTGATTCTATCTCCTCCATCATGGCCTACATCCATGAATCATGATCCTCACTCTCCATATCCTCTACATAATTTTCTAGATCTCCATTAGCAGTGATGAGTGCATAGGAGATAACCTCATCAATGCCATAACTAATTGATCTCCTGATGGTATGCTGGGATTTGTGCAAAGCCACTACCATAGCACATCTTTGTCTGATCTCTGTGGCTAATCTTGCACATCCATCTGAACTGCTGGCACTTCATGCCAATCTTTCATCTAAGTATCTTTTCTCCTACCTAGCTCCACCTCAATATGAACACTCCTATACGTGGATTCGGATTGCATATCATCTATCTCAGACTGGCTATTGTTGTTCACCTTTGTCTTCCTAGTTCTTTCTATCCCAGACCTCCTCAAGATGCTTCTCTCATCAAAGATAACATCTCTGCTGATCACTAGCTTCTATGTCTGAGAGTTCCACAGCAGGTACCCCTTGACTTCTTGTGGATACCCTATGAATATCATCTTTTGAGATTTCGAGGCCAATTTGCTCTTCTCGATTGCCTCTACATGTGCACATGGGCCAGGCAACCCAAGATCTTCAGATAGCCAAGCTCCACCTTCTTTCCACTCTAGACCTCCTCTGGAATGCATCCATTCAGCTTACGATGTGGGGACCTATTCATAAGAAAATAAGAAAAAGTTAAGGCATCACCCCTAAAAAATTTTGGAAGTGATGTCTACAGCCTCAAACTCCATGCCTTCTCGATCAATGTCCAGTTCATTCTCTCCATGGCACCATTCTACTGAAGAGTCATCTTCACCATGTAATGACGTTTGATGCCATTTTCCTCATAGTATCTCCTGAACTCCAGGCTAGTATACTCCTCTTCATTGTTCGACCTTAAATACTTCACTTGTCTCCCTGACTCCTTCTCTACTTCAGCTCTCCAAGCTCTAAACTGGGCAAATATATTTGATTTTTCTCTAATCAGATAAACCCATGCCTTCCTTGAGAAATCATTAATGAAAATTATAAAATACTTTGCCCCACCTCTAGCCGATACAGGAGCTAGTCTCCACACATTCGGGTGCACTAAATCTAGCACTCCTTCATTGTGCTTCATACTTCTAGCAAACTTTATCCTATGCTGTTTGCCAAAGATACATGACTCATACAAATTTGTGTCCTCCTTCTTCAGGATTGGGATCCTCTTCTGCTAAGTTCAGTGAGCCCACGGTCACTCATATGATCCATCCGATAGTGCCACAGTCGATATAAAATTTGCTCCTCCTATGCCGCTGCTAGCAACTCTACACTATCATTCACCACTGAGCCTTCTATTCTACAAAAATTATTCCTCAGTCTTCTACCTCTCATCACCACCAAAGCTCCTTTGGAAATTTTCAAACATCTACTCCTAGCCTGGCTACTAAAAGCATAATTCTATTCGTCCAAGTAGCCCAAAAAAATCAAATTCTTTTTTAACTCCAGTACATGCCTGATATTTGATAATGTATGAATAATCCTATTGTACTTCTCAACTTGATAGAGCCAACTCCAGCTACTTTGTATGGGTGATCATCTCCATGACTGATACTTCCACCATCGGCCTTCTAGAAGATAGCAAACCACTCTCGATGAAAAGTATAGTGGTGCGAGCATGCTGAATCTAATATCTACATAGTATCGCACTCTATAGATCCATCTAATACAACTAACAGATCTTCTCCACTGCTCACGGAAGTTGTATTATCTCTCTTACTAACCTTCCCTTTTTTTATATCAAAAGAGGACAATCTCTCCGCAGGCATCCAGGCTGATATCATTTATAATATTTTAATGTCTTCCTCTAATCCCAAGACTTCGACCTATCCTTGGATTTTTCTCTTGCCTTCTTCTTTGGTCTTCCCTATCTTTCATTCACAGGCAAGATCTTAGACTTAGGGTCTCCCTTGCAGATCTTCTCCCTTTGCTCATTTGACCTGAGTATACCAACAACCTCTTCATAGTTTAGGATCTCCTTCCTATAAACTAAAGTTGTTATGAGATCATCATATGAACTTGGGAGAGAATATAATAGTAGCAATGCCTGATCCTCCTCGTCAATCTTCACATCCAAACTCATCATCTAAGAACATACCTGATTGGACCTTTGGATATGTGCAACAAGATCTCCGCTTTCGGACATCCTCAGACTATACATTTATTTCTTCAACCATAGCTTGTTCGTCATGTTCTTCCCCATATATATGTTCTCCAGTCTCATCCAAGAGCCCATTTTTCATAGTCTCTATGCAAACCTCAGACAAAACCTGATCTATCAAGTACATCTGGATTGTGCTGAAAGCAATTTTCTCCAATTCTTCCCAATCCTCAGCACTAATCTTTTTCGGCCTTTCTCTTGTCAAGATCTTATAGATCCTCTACTGAACTAACAAGTCCTTTATCCTTTACTGTTATAGGATAAAGTTCTTCTTGCCATCGAACTTCTCAAAATCCACCTTGAATCCACTCGATCCCATGACTTCAAACAAGTCAAGAATAGATCCCTAACACCCTTCTTCTATTACACACCAGTAACAATACCCTTCGAAGAAGATCTAAATATCCTAGATCCTCTTTTCAACCGTCTATATCACCATCCCTTTGTGTAACCAATCTCCACCTTAATCTGAAGACAAAGAATGAAGAAATAAGAAAATTTTAGGTAAAACCTAATGCAACAGATCCTGGATGTAGTAACCCTAGGTGTCTTTCTTCCTTCCATGCAACATCGCTTTGATACCAATTATTGGCATAAACTATCCTCTCTTGGACCAGCATGGCCGCTGGTGATTAGCCAAGCAACAAGAAACAATCTCCTAGGATCAACATAGAAGCAATATAATGGATTCAAGTGAAAAGAGAGAAAGAGAACATAAGAGTTTTTCGGGAGAAAAGAGCTTTATTCAATGAATTCAACATCATATACAATCTTGACCTATTTTTAGTATTTATACATCAAGCTCCAAGCTCATAGAAAAACTTTTCAAAACCCAAACATCCCACGTACATAAAATAAACCCACAAAAATTGAGTCAACCTAGTTTCTGACTGGGCTGACTAACTTATGATTAGGTCGGCTCAATCTGAGACTGAGCCATCATGCCAATAGTCCAAAAATGCTACTTTCTATCTAAATTTTTCTTCAAGATATAGTCGACCTAGTCCTGGACTGAGCCAGCCCAGTTTCCAACTTAGTCGGCTAAGTCTCAGGGTGAGCCGACCTACTTTCTGAATTTTACTATCTAGGCTGATTTTTTTTCAGCTTGCTTCCATCTTTCCATGACCTATCTTCTTATGCTCCCAAGGCCTTGAGAGTGCCACTTTTGAGCTCACACACTCTTCCTCTATTAAGATTGATAGATCCCATCTTGGTGCGATCCAATTCCTATAATAAACGTGCTATAGCCAACATATACCTCAGGATTTTGACTGGCTAGGAGATTGAGTTATGGTGTTGTCAAACTATAACACTCTCAAGGTGAACAGCCAATGCACCTTAGGTTAAAGAACCAGACACACGTTGTAGCATCGAGCTAGTCATCGATGAGAAGGTAGGCTTTCTTATGATTGCTCGAGGTGGTCACACTCAGTGCTCTTGTTCTGGACAAGTACCTGTACTCTCGCTCCATTATCTTCACATTATAAACTTAAGACTCATCTATCCTAAAAAAATGATTATACACTGATCTTTTAGATTGATCTTCATCCTTATGATGATCCTCTGATTGGGAGTAGTTTATGAGTTAATTATGATAACTCATGCCTTAAATTCTCAAATCTTAGGAGTATGTGTTATCATGCCTATTAACTTAATGGATGTATCACAGACACTTTAATACACAATGTGATAGAGTAAATAACCTTTTAATTAATTTTAAGTCAAAATTATGAAAATACCTCTAGAAAGTATTTAACAAGTGTCGATCAATCTGGCTTTTAGGGTACACATCTAACAGTTCTGAGGATAGTTCCTCTTCCAGTGCCCCCAATTCTTATAGAAGAAGGACTCTGCTTGACCCTTATCGGGCTTTTGCTTCTTGGTCTGGATATGCACAGATGTCTTAGTCTGAACTTGCACCTTTTTGGACTTCTTCTTCTTGTTCTTCATTACTTTCTTAAAGGATCGAGAACTAGAAGAACATCCTCCCACTAAGCTTCCTAACTCTTTATGGAGGTGGTGATTCTTCTCAAAGTTTTGAAGTAACCCTAGTAACCTGTGGTAGTTAACTTTAGGCTTTGTTATTTGATAATGAGTAGGAAATGCTAGATAAGACTTGGGCAACAAGTTCAAAATTGCATCTTTCTCTAGCTGCTCGTGCAAGAGAAAGCGAAGCTTGCTCAAACACTCCATCAGTTTGATCATGTACAGTACATGATCAGTGATTGAAGCTCCATACCTCATTTTGGCATTGAAGATGGCAAAACTAGTCTTGTGCCTCTCAACATCATCAGGTGTGCCAAAAAACTCATTCAATACTTGAAGCATGTCTTCTGGCTGAGCTGTCTCAAACTTGTGACTAAATTCATCGCTCATAGCTGCCAGCATAATACAACGTACTATTATTCGATCATTGAGCCACTTATGATAAGTATTTCTGATTGATCGATGTGCATTAGGAGTTGGCTCCTCAGGTGCTGGATCTATCAAGATGTATAAGATCCATTCATGCTCTTGGATAATCTTTAACTTACAGTACCAGTTACCAAAATTGGGTCACACTAGCTTGTCATTATCTAACAATGATCGAAGCGAAAGAGAAGTGGCTGTATCTGCACAAAGAAAAATCAAAATCTAATTAGTAAATGATTTATTAAACCTAAAGATTTGAACTTTCATCAAAAGGTTCTTCCACTATTTTACTCGAATTGGTAGCCTCTATCTCCAATTAAAGAAATTATCCTAATTTCTTAGTGGATACTAGAATTCATAAAGATTGCATACAAGCCCAACTTTGGTTGGTCAATCTATGTACAGCTAAGGATAGATTCATAATCAATTATTTCTTTAAATAATTTTTAGTAATTTAATTTTTCTCCAGTCCCTAATCAGTAGGCTTTGTCCTTCACTAAAAGGGTTCGATTAAGTCTAACCATTAACATGACTATACTTGGTCCATCTGACCAATGAATAATTAAGCCCAACTTTGGTTGGTCAACCTAACCACCATTTAGAGAGACGTGGCCAAGAAATTATGTTATGAATGATAATTTCATTAGTCGATGAGCACTAGGCCTTTGGGCCTCCAATGATTATCCAACTAATGGATCTATTATCACTCACTTAATGAGAGGCTATAATCTAGTTATCATCATAACTATTTTATTTTTAAGGATCTAATAATTTTAGAGGATTTGATAAATTTGATTTAGAGAAGAGAGTTAGAAGAACTAGCTAATCATGATCCTGTCATTGACTTCACCAAGTCAGATTAAGGAAGACCATTAATAGGTTGGTATAGGAGCATCTAAATCAGTCACATTGATTTACCTAGCTGACATGGGTCAGCTCGAACTGTCAAGTGTCTGGTCAAAATATAATTTTATCAAGAAGGCTAGGTAAGTGAGATCATTGGGAGGGTCTACCAAGAGTTCCCTTAGATACCATTAGAAATGGCCAAGTAAGCATGTTGCCGATTAAAGACTACCGATCTAGATTGCCAGACTTACCATAAACACCAACTGGTTAATTAGTTTTGATTGAATCAACCTAACAGTCTGGGCTAGACCACGCAACCAAGAATCAAATCCATTTTCGTTCTCGTTAAAGTCATAGACTTGATCAACTACAACTATTGTAATTGATCTAAAGAATGCTTGACCTAATCTAAGGCAAATATTGATTAGAATTAGTCAATTCTCTAATTAAGTCCATTCTTTAATATAACCTTAGGTCTAACCTAATTAATGAACCTAATTTCCACTAATCCATTAATCTAAATGTTATGATTTATGTCTTAAGATCTTCAATTCACAATCCTAGATCATAAACAAATAACTTTTAATTCTTAATTAAATTTTGGGCTGAGGGTTGGGGTTCGATATTTTAAAAATAATTTTTATATTTATAAAATATTTTTATAATATGGTTCTACCAACCAGTTGCATGCTTAATTTATAATCAATAAACAAATAATATAAACATGAATCTACTTTAGATCTAATCTAAATATATTCATGTAATTCAAATTAAAATAATTTTAATTTTAATCAATCATAAATCATCTTAGATCAAATCTAACATATTTATGATGATAAAAATTAGATTGAAATATTTTTAATTAAATTATAAAATTTTTAGATCTAATCTAAAATTTGATGATTAGAGTTTTAGATCAGCACATATTAGGATAACCTTTTTACTATAAGGGATAAACCTTACAACAGAACAACTTTATAAGATTGATCCATATAATCTAAAATATTTATTTTTAGTTTTAAATAATTTTAAATTTAATAAATTATAAATTAATCTAGATTTTATCTAATAAATTTATGATTAACTTCAGATCTGCATGATCTAGGATAATCTTTACACTGTAAGGGGTAAACCTTACAATAGGACAACCTTATAAATCAGTTCATGTGAGCTATAATTTTAATTTTAAATATAAATAATAGATTATAATTTATATTTAATCTAAATAAATAATCTAAATATGCATAAAAATTATCATAAGAAACCTAGGATCTGATACTAATTGAAAGGAAAGATGTAGGGTTTCACGAACATATTTTGAAACTTTTTTCAAAAATCAATCAGTGGAAGTAATAATATAATCAAATTAATTTATCAAAACACATGAATTAACCCTAGATCTAGGATCTTATCTCATGATCTATGCATACTATTAAATCTAAAATTAAAAATCAAACAAAGATGATTTTGATCACATCAACATCAAAGCTATTCTAGATCAAATCTAGAAAGAAAAAGGAGATCGAATCTCTCCTACCTTTAGAAGTTCGGTTCTTCAACTCACTGATCCAAGGCTGAGGTCATCACTCTAAGCCACACATGTGTCCAATCTCTATAGGATGTCCACACGAGGCCTCGATTGTCGATATGAAGTCCAGCAATAGAAAATCAACATAGCATGCTAGTGCTGTGCTGATCCTTCTTTCATGGCTGATCAAAAGCCTCCTTCTCAAAATCTTGAATCCTTCAATAATTAGAAGAAGAAGTAGAGGATTTGGAAAGGGAATCACTCTTCTAAAATCTCATAAATAGAGGCAAAAGAGAATCAAGAAAAATCCTGGAGAAGAACCCATTCTTCTCCCTTCTTTTTCTCTCACTAGGATAATAGCTTTTGTCTCAACGAAGCACCACACCTTCATCCTCTTTGCACCCAAGCTTCCCATGTCCCAAACTTCTCTCTCAGATCTAAAATCTATAGAAAACTCATGCCCTAACTTTCATTAAATAGAGAGTTATAATAGAGTCCTTGTCTAGGTCAAATACCTAGAAAGGCAGATCCAAATTGAGCAAGGATTGGGGTGCCAAACTCATAGGCATCTCCTCTTTTCTTTCTTATGGACTCTAGGGAATATGTGCAAAAATGTTTTCTATTTTTCATAAAAAAATTAGAAAAAAATTAGGTGGCTTGCTGCCTCAAAATGATAACGAAAGATGATGTATCAAACTCTATCCAATAGAGACCTAAGTCAGTTTTGACCTATTACACAACTATTTTCTTAAATGGTGGAAGACATAAAAAGGACATGGATACTATATAGAAATAAAATTTTCTAAGAAAATTCTAAGGGAATTGGCATGGGGGGGCATAGAAAGTAAGGTGGTGCAAGATGGAGAAATTCTAGTCACACTAGGCTTCTAGTTTTAATTTAGTCCAACTTATTATTTGAATGTAATTAAATCAAAACTAATGCAATCCAATTAAAGATAATCTTCATTGAACTAAGAGCCTAATTAAATTAGATTAAATCAAATTTAGATCTGGTTTAATTTTTATTAAAATAAGAAATTGGGTCCATACAAGTCCTAATTGAATAGGGACTTGTTTTTCCTGTCAATTGGCTTATCCTATAAACCAATTAGACTTGATCCAATCAAGCTCAAACCAAAACTAATTAAATCATATTCAATTAAACTTAATCTCAACTCCCTGACTAAATCAAATTAAGCAAATTAGTAATCCAATTGCTCATCAATCCTCCTACAACACTTGCACTAGGTCAAACATTAATCATATTGATTGTTTTACCTTAGAACGAATCTAAATTATTGATCAACCATCCGATAAGATCAAAATCTCTTATGTGTATGACCTCATAGGTTCAAACCTAGGTCAGTAATATATAAATAAATTTCTATACCAATCAAAATGATCATCTAATAATGGTACCTGATGATTGGATATGTTGAATGTGTAAAGCAACATTCTTAGAACCCATATGGATATAATTTTTGTATAATTCATCCTCTTGACCTAAATACTCATAGGATGATTCAGAGTTTAACTATTAATCCTAATTTTCTCATCTACATTATATTTCAAAATATCAAATCCATCTTATAGATTATCCAGGCCAAGGTTTTGCTAAATTGAAATACAGTGATGCATTTTCTCCAACATTTGGAGTGGTCAATCCCATCTTGATCACTCACCAACTTCATAAGTACTTGACTGTGTTCAAAAATCTTTCATCACTAAATTAAAAATTTAGATAGTCTGGCACCAAAGTATAGTGAGTTGCTCTCAAGCCACCATGGTGATCTTAGGTCTAAGGGATACTTATACCCATATCCCATTATAGCAATTTTTGATAGCAGAATGCTTTGGAGTTGATCACGTTCAGTGATGATGTACCCTTATATCTCACCTATATGCCATACCAATTTTTTCACACTCCTTGGTTAAGAGGACAACCAACCTATATAACATGCAACGATCTATACTCGATAAACGTTGTCATCCTAATTAATAACATATTATTTGATCATGAATAGTTTAAGAAATAATCGATAAATTTTTTATTTATCGAAACTAAATAGTCCTAAAGACTTAATCACAACAAAGAAGTTTATTAGAAGATATAGACTTTATGATGAAAATATTAGAATATTTATTTTATTCAATAATAAATCATTTATAATTATAAAATAGCATAACCATCAATAGACGAACGATTGGCTTTGGGACATAATTCACAATAGTTTTGGTAATGTGGAGTTTGTTACGAAGAGAAGGCTGTCATTTATCGCAACTTGTAGGTGGTTGGATTTAATTTATTAGAGTTCAAGTGAGAGGTTGGGAACTTCTATGTGTGATAGTGAGCAGTTCATGTTGGGATAGAGAACTTGAAACTGGATTGGCCAAACTTGAAGATCGATTTTCAGGTAGTGGGTGGCTGACCTGCAACTGGTTAGATTTTATCGATGATGTCTCTAATAGCTTTAAGGAGCTCAATCATGGCAATAGAGATCCAAGATTGACTGAGAGTTGAGGTAGGTGACTATTTAGATTTAGAGCTTCATGGTGGTGTTGTCTTAATTGCTCTCGAAAATTCTATCAATACCCAAGGTCAGCCCAAAAGGGCACTGGAGGTCACCATTTGTGGGGTAGCTATTGCTTATTCCATATTAGGAATCGAACTTGTATTGATGAGGAGGTCCTTTTACCACTCAAATTCATCTAATCGACATGCCTAATATGAGTTGACAAGGTCTGCAATTGTCAGAAGAGGATGAAAAAATTTGGCCGCTTTCAAGGTCGACCACCATCCATAAGGCAGGGTAGAAGAATTCAGTTGGAGTGGAGTTTGACTAGGGAGGAGTCCAATTGGCCAAGATCCTTGATGTGAGATTGGTGAGATCTGTCATCTACAGTGATGAAATTTGGCCATCTTTAAGGTCAACCAATAGACAAAGTCAGGCTGTGTTGAGATTTGATACTCGATGGAGTTCTTTGGTGGGTTTTGCGGTCATAGGAAGAGGGCTGATGATTACAGTTGAGAAGATCATCTGGCATACTTGAGTTGGAGATCGACCTTCCTAAATTGGACTAGAGTAGGAGAATAGCTTGGCTGAAGTTCCGTAATGGTTGCCACAACTCCAAATGAAGTTATACCAAGATCGGACATCTTATTGGACTTTGATGAGAGTTATTTTATCCCCAATAGGTTTTAAATTAACATAATTAAATCCTAATCAAATTAGGATTTGATCAAGTCAAAGTCCTAATCAATTTCGAAACTAATCTTCCTTAGCGATTAAGTCATCTCATAACCTAATCGCATCAAATCAAATTGAATCCAATTTTATTAGATTTGATCCAAACTTCATTGCTCAATCAATTTGAGCTAATTAGTAATCTTATTGCTAACTAATCCTCGAATGATAGAGTCCCAATCGAGTAGGACTTTCATGAAGGAAAAATCTTATTTTCCATCACAAGATCATCCCAATCGAGTAGGACTTCCATTAGATTTGATCTAAAGCAGATTTTTCAAAAAAAAAAATTCCTATGATCCAATCAGATCTAAGAATACTCAGATCTGATCGAGATGATCTAATATTAAAATAAAAATTAAATCTAAAAAATGAAATATCTAATATACCTTAGTAGGATAATCTGATTACCCTGATGAAGATCCTGATGCTCTTGAGATTCTGGATCGAGCCACGCACATGCCTGGCCTCTACCAGAGTCCACTTGGGCAAGATCTGAAGGTCTTCTCCTTTTAAATTATGACTCCAAATATCAAATTTGGATCTAATCTAAATCTTCTTCAAAAACTCTTCTGAAGAAGTAGTAGTCGTCTCTTAAAATAGTGCTGCCTTCTTCCTAATCTGGGTGCCTATCTTCCTTGAACTGCTCTTGGACTTGTGCCCAACACCATGGACATGGAGAGGGGAGAGAGAGGACTAGAGGGGGCATGGATAGGGTTTTAATTCAGTAGCGTATGGCACCTTTTGGTGCAAGTATTAGAACCCTAGGCATAGATAGGGTTTAAATAAATCCTGCTGCGTCATGCAGTGCCACATCATCCCGGCCAATGAGAGGCCTTTGTTCAATTAGATCTAAATCTAATTGGTGGGATGATATCATCTAATCATATTAGATAAGAGACCCCTCAAAGTCTTCTAATGTTGGCTTCAGCACTGGATAAGCCCAGTGAAGTTGGCACCAAGGTGTTAGAAGCTATCAAGTAACCCTGGAGTCCCATCTGTATGGGACTCCACTCTCTTATCCCATGGGCGCAAGCCCAATCTAAATGTGCTCCCACTCTGGGTGCACATTTAGTAGGTGGACATGCCCCAGATGCTCTCCAATGGCCATATGACAAGTGGCCTTCAGTCCAAGGTTCTAGGGTCAACTATTGACTGATGTCCAAAATAGGAAAATTGTAGGTGACAGGAATTGGCAGGTATTGTCTTTATTTATCTAATGAATTAAGACAACTCTTTTCTGAGTTGGATAAGCCCTAGTCAGACTGAAAGAAACCTTCCCAAGGTCTCCAGATGAGCTAAATCAAATTTGACTGAATCGAGATGAACCAAAAAGATTATAGAAGGAAAATGTTAGGCTCAATCGTGTGCTAGCATAATTTTCTTGAACCTAATTGGATCTAATCCAAATCAACCAAATTGGGTTAGTACAATTGATGACATCTAGATGTAAATCCTTATTTGTATGACCTAGTTAGTTTCAATTCTGTATGGTAATGGAACATGTTGTAATCTCCATCATTGACATCATCGAGACTCCTTTCGATAGACCAAAACTTTTTCGATTCATACAATTAGAATGATCGATCACCAAAATCATTCTAGTTGCTCTCAAAAACCACCAGTGACACCTAGCAGTATATGGTGGCAACCTATCAAAATTGAAAGTGAACCTCTCGGTGTAGCCACCTGTGTGATTGAGTTCCTCTATCATGAGTCCCAATAGGATTAAGGTAAACTTGTCAAAACCAACATCCACCATATGAATTAATTGATCGATCCGAGTCTAATGTGAAACCCTAATAGAAAATTCTTTTCTATTATTTCACTCTACCATGGATATGGGCTTAAGAACTCGATCTTATGATCATCATAGGACTACTCTTCTATTGAGGTTGATAGATCCCATCTTGAAGCAATCTAGTTCCTACAATGAATATGCTATAGCCAACATACACCTCAAGATTTTGAATGACTAGGAGATTGGGTTATGGTGTAGTCAAACTATAACACACACAAGATGAACTATCGATGCACCTCAGGTCTAAGAACTAGATATACAACTGTAACATCGAGCCAGTCATCGATGAGAAGGTAGACTTTCTTATGACTGTTCGAGGTGGTCATGCTCAGTACTTTCATTCTCAACGAATACCTATACTTTCGCTTCGATGTCTCCATACCATAGACTCAAGACTCATCTACCCTACGGAAGTGCTCGTACATTGATGTTCTAGATCAATCACCATTCTCGTGATGATCCTATGATCGGAAGCAGTTTATGAGTTAATTATGAAAATTTATGTCTTAAATTTTTAACTCTTGAAAATATGAATTATCAAGTTTATTAACTCAAAGAATGTATCACAGACACTATCTACACAATTTGATAGAAGAATAAACATTTTATTAATTTATAGTCAAAATTATAAAATTATCCTTAGAAGTGTATTATAAGTGTCAGCCAATCTAGCTTCTAGGGCACACATCTAATAAACTCCCACTTGACCTAAAGCCAATTGGCTATAAATCTGAGTCCCATCTTCTCTAAGTGGACTTTGATCTTCTATTATCCTAATAATTTCGTAAGTGGGTCTGCCGCATTATCTAGGTTGTCGACTCTCATAACCTCGACATATCCCTTCTTGAGATAATCACCAATGAGATGGAATCACCGCTTAATGTGCTTGAATTTTTGGTAAGACCTCAGCTCCCTAGCTAAGGCTATGGTGCCATTGTTGTTGCAGTACAGAAAAACGGCATCTAATGACATCACTCCAAGCTCTGTGGCGAACATCTTGTACCAAAATGCCTTCTTCGTAGCTTTCGATGTAGCAATATATTCTGCTTCCATGATGGAATCTGCAATCACTGTTTGCCTGGAAATCTTTCAGCTAACTGCACCACTATTGCATATAAACCAACTCCCAAATATTGATCTTTGATCATTTATATCAGACATAAAGTCCAAGTCTGTATATCCCTGAACCTGGAGTTCTCCATTCCCAAAGACTAGAGACATATCCTTAATCCTTCTCATGTACTTAAGGATACACTTTATAGAAGTTTAGTGCTCTTCACCTGGATTCGACTGATACCTGCTCGTGACACTTATAGCAAGGCTATACCAGGTCGAAGCATAAGGAATCTTGCTTATGCGTTAAATCTCCTCAAGTATGCTGGGCACATCTTCTTGGAGAGATGGATGGCATGTCTAAAAGATAATAGACTTCTTTTGAAGTTTCTCATGCTAAAGCTCTTTAGCTGCTCCTCTATGTACATCTTCTATGAAAGTCCAAGCATCCTATTTGGTCTATCACTATAGACCTTCATACGCAATATAAAAATTGCTTCTCCTGGATCTTTCATAGAGAACTCCTTTGATAACCATATTTTGACCATGGTCAGCATGGAAATATCATTCCCAATTAGGAGTATGTCATCCATGTACAATACAAGAAAGATAACAGCACTCCCACTGATTTTTTTTAACACATATGGCTCCTCCTCATTTTTCATGAAACTAAATGATTTGATCACATCATTAAAACGAGCATTCCAACTCCGAGATGCTTGCTTAAGTCCATATGTAAACCTTTGTCGCTTGCATACTTTGTGATCACCATCATTGGGTATGAAACAAAGTGGCTATTCCATATGGATATCTTCCTTAAGATATCTATTTAAGAATGCCATTTTCACATCCATCTACCATATTTTATAATCAAAATAGGCTGCAACAACAAGCAATGTGTAGATGGATTTGAGCATGGCTACTAGCAAAAAAGTATCCTGATAGTTAATGCCTTCGTGCTGACTATTCTCTTTCATTATGAGCCTTGCTTTGAATATCTCTACATTTCCATCGGCACCTATCTTTCTCTTGTAGATCTATTTACACCCAATAAGTACTATGCCTTCAGATGGATGTACCAAGGTCTAGACTTGGTTTGAGTGCATTAAGTCAATTTCTGATCTTATTGTTTCTAACCATTTTTCGAAGTCGATATCTGATATCGCATCATCATAGGTCTTGGGATCATTACTATGAACCCCATTTTTCATGAGAAATATTTTCTTTACATCCTCTAAAATAGTACCTAAGTACCTTTCAGGAGGACAAAAAATTCTAGATAATTTTTGAGGTGGAGGAGGT
The DNA here is from genome assembly GCA_006176705.1 of Cocos nucifera. Classification (NCBI taxonomy): domain Eukaryota; kingdom Viridiplantae; phylum Streptophyta; class Magnoliopsida; order Arecales; family Arecaceae; genus Cocos; species Cocos nucifera. The sequence continues at coordinate 121,917 of QRFJ01003248.1, forward strand.
AGTATTTGGACTGGCTCAATCTGATTTAGTTTCATAGATTTCTTAGCTCATTGCTATTCAGAGACCACCTCCTCGAGCCTAATCTATCTTTTGATGCCACCATTTTGAATAAACTATTTTTATAAAAAATAGCATATTGACTCATAATTATATTATGATCTTCTAGAAGATAGAAATAATATCCTAACGATTTTTTAGGATATCCAATGAACTAAGTTTTAAAGGACCAAGATTCTAACTTGTTTGCCTACTGCCTCTTAACATGAGCTAGAGAACTCCAAATTTTGAGATGACTCAGACTTGATTTCTTACCATGCCATATCTCATATGGTGTGGTAGGTAAAGAAAAATCTTATTTTCCACCACAAGATAATCCAAATCTAATCAGATTTGAGATAGATTTTTCTATAAGAATTTTTATGATTTGATTAGATCTAAAAGTTTTTAGATCTAATTGATGTGATCTGATATTAAAATTAAAAATAAAAAAATTAAATTAGATTTAATTTTAAGTACCTGATTGGGTAATCTAATTATCCTATGATGATCCTGATCATTCCTGAGGTTTTGGAAGGAGCCATGCATGCACGTGGCCTCTATCGATATCCACTTAGGCAGGATTTAGATGCCTTCTCCTCATAATTTTTTATTCAAAAGATTAGATTTGAATCTGATCTGTAAGTCCTTCAAAATAATTTTTGAAGGTAGCTCGTCCGTCTCACGAACACCATCGCATAGATGTTGAATCTTATGCCAAAAACCTTGGACCTTCTTCTCTGATTTGTGCCTAACCTTTGGCATGTAGAAGAGGGAGAGAGAGAGGATCAGAGGAGGCATGGGATATGGTATGGGTGATAGCAACTTGAGCATGGAAAATTATTTTGTGTGATAGATACACAATGGCGTGAGAAGGGGTTTAAAGCTCATGCACCATCTAGAGTTCCACTTTGACCAAATAACCTATTATTTGATTTAAAGGGACATAAAGGATTAATCTCCATGTCAAATACTAGATCACCATCTAGTTTTGATGCCAAAAATCTATCTAGAAATTGATGACAAGAGAAGATAAGGAAGAGTCCATTGCACCTAGGACTCTTCCCTTAAGGTTGGATCCAAATCAAACTCTATCAAAACCTAGCCAAAACATCATCATAAATCATGAAATTTGGCACACCCATAGCATGTCTTGAGCCCTATCACATATCTAAAACTCAAAGTAAAATGATTTCCAAAAAAATTTCTAGAAGTATCTAATTAGGTGACCCTTAATTCTCTCAAATAGGTCAACTATTGACCATAGTCCAATTGCACTAAGAATGGATCTAATTTCTACTAATAATCTGACATGGATTAATTTCAGTCAAATGAAAATAAATCCATTTAAGATATAGAAATGAGTCAAATCAAATTTGACTTGGTTGCGATGAATCAGAAAGATTATAGAAGGAGAAAGCCAGGCTCAATCATGTGCTAGCACGATTACCTTAAACTTGATTGGATCTAATCCAAATCAATCACACTGGGTTAGCTCAATTGATGACATCTAGACCCAATTTCTTATTTGTGTGACCTAGTTATATTTTTTTTCTATATGATAATGAGATATGTCATGATCTCTATCATCAACATCATCGAAACACCATTCAATGGACCTGAACTTTTTTTATTCATAAAATTAGAATGATCGATCATCAAAATTATTCTAATTCCTTCCAAAAACCACCAGTGACACTTAGCAATATATGATGGTAACCCATCAAAACTGAAAGCAAACCTCTCAGTATAGCTACCTGTATGATTGGGTTCTTCTATCTTGAGCCCCGACAGGATTAAGGTTAAGGTAAACTCGTCAAACCCAACATCCATCATATGAATTAATCATTCGATTTGAGTCCAATATAAAATCCTAATAGAAACTCTTTCTATTATCTTCACTCTACCATGGCCATGGGCTTAAGAACTCAATCTCGTGATAATCATAGGGCTACTCCTCATCTACCGAGGTAGATAGATCTCTTATTGGTGAAACCTAATTTCTACAATGAACAAGCTATAGCTAGCATACACCTTAGGGTTCCGAATGGCTAGGAGACTGAGTTATGATGTAGTCAAACTATAATACCCTCAAGGTGAACTGTCAATGCACCTCAGGTCAAAAAATCAAACAAACCACTACAGCATCGAGCCAGTCATCGACAAGAAGGTAGACTTTCTTATGACTGCTCGAAGTGGTCATGCTCAGTGCTCTCATTCTCTAATGAGTATTTGTACTCTCACTTCGATGTCTCAACATCATAGACTTAAGACTCATTTATCCTATGAAAGCGATCGTACACCAACCTTTTCGATCGATCACCATCCTTGTGGTGATCCTACGATCGAAAGCAGTTTATGAGTTAATTATGAAAATTCATGTCTTAAATTTTCAACTCTTGAAAATATGAATTATCCTTACCATTAACTTAAAAAATGTATCACAGATACTTTAAATACACACTATGATAGAAAATAATTTTTTTATTAATTTATAGTCAAAATTATAAAATTATCCTCAGAAGTGTATTACATGTGTCAGCCAATCTGACTTCTAGAATAGATTTGAAGAACTGCTAGCACAGCTCTGATATCAGTTGAAGAAAAATCTTATTTTCTAGTATAGGATCGTTCAGATCTGATTAAATTTGAGGTAGATTTTTTTTAAAAAAAAATTTATGATTTGGTCAAATCTAAAAGTATTCAAATCTAATCGAGATGATCTAATATTAAAATAAAAATTAAATCTAAAATATAAAATATTTGATGTACCTGATGAGGGTAATCTGATTACCCTAATGATGATCCTGATGCTCCTGAGATTCTAGATCAAGCCATGCATGTGCCTGACCTCTACCGGAGTCCACTCAAGTAGGATCTAGAGGTCTTCTTCTTTTGAATCATGGCTTTAAAGATCAAATCTAGATCTGATCTAAATCTTCTTCAAAAACTCTTTTGAAGAAGTAGCAGTCATCTCTCAAAATAGTGTTGCCTTCTTCATAATCTAGGCGCATATCTTCCTTGAACTGCTCTTGGACTTATGCCCAACACCTTGGGCATGGAGAGGGGTGAGAGAGGACCAGAAGGGGCAAGGAAAGGTTTTTATTTTAGCAACATATGGCACTTTTTGGTGCAAGCATTAGAACCCTAGGTGTAGATAGGGTTTAAATAGACCCTACTGCGCCTTATAGTGCCACATCATCCCGGCCAATGAGAGGCCTTTCATCAATCAGATCTAAATCTAATTGGTAGGATGAGGTCATCTGATCATATCAAATAAGAGACACCTCAAAGTCTCCTAATGTTGGTGCCAACACTGGATGAGCCTAGGGAAGTTGGTGCCAAAGAGTTAGAAGCTATCAAGTAACCCTGGAGTCCTATTTATATGGGACTCCACTCTCTTATCCCAGGGGTGCATGCCCAATCTGAATGTGCACCCACACTAGGTGCGCATTTAGCAGGTGGACATGCCCTAGATGCTCTCTAATGGCCATATGACAAGTGGCCTTCAGTCCAAGGTTCTAGGATCAATTGTTGATCGATGTCCAAAATAGGGAAATGGTTGGTGAAAAATTTTAGCAGGTATTGTCTTTACTTATCTAATAAATTAAGATAACTCTTTTCTAAGCTGGACAAGCTCCAGTCAGATTGAGAGAAACCTTCCCAAGATCCCCAGATGAGCTAAATCAAATTTTGCTTAATCGAGATGAACCAAAAAGATTACAGAAGGAGAATGTTAGGCTCAATTATGTGCTAGCATATTTTTTTGAACCTAATTAGATCTAATCCAAATCAATCAAACTAGGTTAGCCCAATTGATGACATGTACACCCAAACCCTTATTTGTGTGATCTAATTAGTTTCAGTTCCATAGGGTAATGGAACATGTCAAGATCTCCATCATCGACATCATCAAAACTCCTTTTGATGGATTAGAACTTTTTCGATTCATATAATTAGAATGATCAATCATCAAAATCATTCTAATTGCTCTTAAAATCAATCAGTGACATCTAGCAGTATATGATGGCAACCCATCAGAACTAAAAGTGAATCTCTCAATGCAGCTACCTGTGTAATTGAGTTTTTCTATCATGAGTCCCGATAGGATTAGGTGTTAGATAGGTGTGTTCTAGAAGCCAGATTGGTTGATACTTGTAATACAGTTCTAAAGGCAAAATTATAATTTTTACTATAAATAATAAAATGAGTTATTTTCTATCATAATATGTATTTGAAAGTATCTATGATACATCCCTTGAGTTAATGGTAATGATAGTTCATATTTTCAAGAGTTGAAAATTTAAGACATGAATTTTCATTATTAACTCATAAAATGCTTCCGACCGTAGGATCATCATGAGGATGGTGATTGATCTAAAAGGTTGGTGTATGGTCACTTCTTTTTGATAGATGAGTCTTGAGTCTATGGTGTAGAGACACCAAAGTAAGAGTACAAGTACTCGTTAGAGAATGAGGGCACTGATCATGACCACCTCGAGCAGTCATGAGGAAGTCTACCTTCTTGTGGATGACTGGCTCGAAGCTACAGTGGTGTGTTTGGTTCTTTAACCTGAGGTGCATCGATAGTTCACCTTGAGGGTGTTATAGTTTGACTATACCATAACTCGATCTCCTAGCCATTCGAAATCCTAAGGTGTATGTTGGCTATAGCAAGTTTATTGTAGGAATTGGATTGCACCAATAGAGGATCTATCTACCTCGGTAGATGAGGAGCAGCCATATGATGATCATGAGAATCACATCCAAAAACCCATGACCATGGCAGAGTGAAATAATAGAAAGAATTTCTATTAGAGTTTTCACATTGGACTTAAATCAAATGATTAATTCATATGATGGATATTAGGGTTTGACGAGAACACGTTAATCCTAATCTAATCGAGCCTCAAGATAGAAGAACTTAATCACACAGGTAACTGCACCAAGAGATTCATTTTTAGTTCTGATGGGTTATCACCATATGCTGCTAGGTGTCACTGATCGATTTTGGAAGCAATTAGAATGATTTGGATGATCGATCATGCTAGTTGTCTAAATCAAAAAAGTTCTGATCCATCAGAAGGTGTTTCGATGATGTCGATGATAGAGATCATGACATATCCCATTACCATATGAAATTGAATCTAATTGGGTCACACAAATAAGGGTTTAAATCTGGATATCATCAATTGGACTAATCCAGTTCAATTGATTTGAATAAGATTCAATTAGGTTCAAGAAAATCATGCTAGCACACCATTGAGCCTAATGTTCTCCTTTAAACAATCATTAAAATTTATCTCGTCTAAGCCAAATGTATTTGGGCTCACTCAAAAACTTTTACTCAATCTAACTAGAGCTTGTCCAAGTTAGAAAAGGATTGTCTTAATTTATAAAATAAATTTGAGACAACACCTACCATTTTTCGTCACCTGCTGAATCTAGTCTTTAGACTTTGGTCAAATGTTAACTTTTGACACTTAGACATCTGCCGATGTGTCATGCACCCATAGGAGAGAATCTTGAATCTTGTACCCATACTAAAAAGTAGACAAGCAAGGGGTGCATTCCTAGGGAGGCGTGCGCCTCATGAGAATAACATATGGAGTCCCATACAGATGGGACTCCAGGTTGCTTCATGAATTTAAATGTAATGGCGCCAAGGAGTCTTGTTTGACCAGTCTTGGTGCCACCTAAGGAGGTTCATGAGGAACTCTAATTTGATTGGATCGAATAATGTCATCCCATCAATCAGATTTAGATTTGATTGCATAAAAGGCCATGATTGGCTGGGATGATGTGGCACTGCATGGCGCAGTAGGGTCTATATAAACCCTATCTGTGCCTAGAATTGAGAGCTTCTGCTTTAGCCCATGCTATATAGCTGCTCTCCCTCCCTCTCCATGCCATCCTTAGGTCCTCTCTCTCCTCGCCACGCCCAAGAAACTTTGCGCGTGAGTTAGGTGCGATCCAAGCAAGTGAAAGGCGATTGAAAAGAAAGAAGGCAGCACTGTTGTAAGAGACAATAGTTGATCTTCAAAAGAGTTTTTGAAGACCTTCAAGATTAAATCTAGATCTAATTTTTGGAGGATAGATTGAAAAAGAAAAAATCTCTAGATCCTACCCAAGTGGATATCGGTAGAGGCCAGGTGCTTGCATGGCTACATCCAGAACCTCAGACAAACATCGGGATCATCATAGGATAATTAGATTACCCAAAATAAAGATATAATTAAATTAGATTTAATTTAATTTTATTTTATCAGATCAATAAGATTAGATCTGAAGAATCTTAGATCTGATTAAAATCTTAGAGGAAATTTTGAAAATATCCCTCTTGATCCAATCAAATCTGAACGAACCTACATCGAAAAATAAGGTTTTTCTCTTCAACTTGTATCAAAGCTAGGTTCCATAATTCATTAGATCTAATTTTAATTTATTTTTGATCTAATAATTATATGATTTTAGATATTACATGAGATTTTATTAGATTTAAAATCAAAAAATTAAAAATTAAATAAGCTAGATCTAGGATGTACGAGATTCATGTCTAGACTTGGAATAGAATTATTCTTTGTGTAGTCTAGCATGATCATAATTTTAATATGATTAATTATGACTTTTAAATTTATTTATTTATTATTTTTTAATATTATAAATATTATATTTAGATCTAAAAATTATAAAATAAATTTATTTAATTTTTCAGATGAGATATGATAGATGCATGTTTAGACTAGTTATAGAATAGTTCTACAAAATTATCTAGAATAAATTTAATTTGATATAATTAAATTTAAGTATTATTTTTTAGGTATTTATGAGATAATTTAGATCTAAAAATATGCATGATATGATACATGAGATGTATGCAAAATATGTTTTTAGTTAGATCAATTTTTATATATGTGATATGTGATGTAGATCTAACTAGTTTTATAGATTTATCATATTTTTGATTAAGGCATCCCCCTTGGTCGTCCGATCATAAGAATGAAATAGGATTTAAAAGCCCTCTCCTTCCATTCGATGGAATGTTCTTATGATGTGTAGGATTGCTGCACGTTCGTCTTTAATCAGAAATCAAAAGCTTATTTTCTACAAAATCCTAGATCTTGAAACCCTAGGATTTTATATACATGTTTTATTTATGAATCCTAAACTTAATTAAAAATTAAGATTATGAAATATATTAGATCTAAAATTGAGAATTTTTAGATCTAAGATATATTATAAAATTGGGTTCGGGCTTGGGTAGCTCAATTAGGTCTAGCGGTTGTTCAAACCAAATCAAGAGTTGGTTAGATAGGATCAAGAGTGCTTAAATTGATCAGCCCAATAGGATTAAGTCTGGGTCAAGGTCGAGTCACATGAGTGATCGATCAAGTTAAGATCTAATTAGGCTCAGTGGTCAGAGCCTGGATTGTAGGCTAATCCGACTAATTTTGGCTCAATAATTTGGTGTCTAAGATAAGTTTGACAGATACGACCGACTGATTTTTAATTAGGAGCTACTCAACTTGAATGCATTCTTGTCGAGTTAATGGCATATCCCTTCCATTGATCTCACTTACCTGGCCATATTTATCAGCTCAGTCCTGATCTAAGGTGGCTAATAATCTGAGCTAACCCATGCCACTTGGTTAGTCATAATCATTATGGCTATGTCAAGTCAAGTTTAAAGAGACCTAAATCAAATCTCCCTAAGAGAAGATTAAGTCTAAGGTCTTCCACCATTATAGATATGCGGGCCCTTTCTGAGGTTGATTGTTCTCGATTGGTCATAGTGGTTTAGTTGCATTAGGAAGATGCAACCATATCTATTAGGCATTGGATGCTATGGGCTGGAGGATGGATTAGGCTTAATATTCTAGATACGATGAGAGACCCAATTAGAAATCCAATCTGTACAAATGGTGGGTCTGACTTAACTGAGAAGTGGATCAATATTTCAGACATGGTGAGATTCATGAATTAGAGACCAAGCCTGGGTGCACCATGATTAGAGAATCATTGGACAAGAGTTATTCACTCATTGGCTAACCCATCACCAATAACTGTTAGGTGAGGTGATGAGTCAGTTGGTGGGACTGCACCACGCACTAAAAATCAGTAATCATAGAGATTTTTGCATCTCTACAAAGGGAGTGTAGGGATCCAAGAAAATAGTGGAAGCTAATTTATTTAAAAATTATATCCATAAATAAATTGGTCAAATCTTAATTACAAAATCTAACTAAAAACTTTGACTCTCTATAGAAAAAAATGTCTGCATCCAATCCACTAGCCTGTATCCTAGACACCCATAGACTGCCCAAACCCAATTACAAGGATTAGCTCCAAAACTTCAAAATCATTTTGGATTTCGAGAAGTTGACTCATGTATTAGATCAAGATTCTCCCACCTTACTAGCTCATCCATTTACTGAACAGAGAGCATCACTTGATAAATGGATGGATGAAGATAACAAGGTTAGATACTACATGTTGGGCTCGATGTCTAATGAGCTTCAGCGCCAACATAAAGATATCAAGATTGCCCACCAAATGTTGGCTCACCTGCATGAGTTGTTTGGTGAATAGAGTCGTGTAGTCAAATATCAGATCACTAAATGACTATTTAAGGCTAAAATGCATGATGGACAGTAAGTCCAAGATCATTGTCTGATGATGATCAAGAATTTGAAAGAGCTTGAGAAGCTCGAAGTGACGTTAGACAAAGATTTGCAGAATGATATAATTATACAATCCTTGACTGATACATATAGGTAGTTCATCATGAACTACCATATGCATAAACTTCAGAATACTTTGACCGAGCTTATGAATATGCTGGTTACTATTGAGATTTCTATGAAAGATTCTAAAAGCTCAATACTTGCTATGGAATGGACTTCTTCCAAGAGAAAGTTCTTTGGAAAGAAGAAGAAGTCTATAAAAAGATAGAAGGTTGAAGGTGGAAAGAAAAGAAAGGCAGAGCTGAAGAAGAAAGTTGCTGACAGAAAAGTGTTTCCATTGTAATACTGATGGCCACTGAAAGGAGAACTGCCTTACATACCTAGCCATCCTGAAGAATAAGAAGAAGACAGGTCCTTTTGGAGGTATGCTCGTTATTGAATCTAACCTTACGATTTTTTTTGCATCCAGTTGGGTGCTTGACTCTAGCTCTAGTGCTCATTTGTGCACTTTCATGCAGGATCTTGAAAATAGCAGGAGGCTGAGGGATGGTGAGATGATCCTACGCATTAGAAATGGAGCAAGAATTGCTATTGTGGCCATGGGAACCTACCCTCTTCGACCACCATCTGGCTTAGATTTAGTAATTAGGGATTGTTATTTTGTATCTGCTGTAAGTAGAAATTTAATTTCTATTTTATGTTTAGCACAAGAAGGCTATGTAATTAGTTTTCTTAACGATCATTATAATATTTTTTATGAAAGAAATAAAATTGCAAGTGGTTTCCTCATTAACGATCTCTACCAGTTACATATTAATGTATCTATTTTTAATATCGAGCAAAATGTGAATGCCATAAGATCAAAATGACCCAGGGATAGTCCAAACAATAGGTATCTATGGCACATAAGGCTAGGTCATATAGCAGAAGATAGGGTTAACAAATTGGACAAAATCGGGCTATTGAGTCCGTTGACTTTTGAGTCATATCCAATTTGTGAATCATATCTTTATGGCAAAATGACTAAGCTTTCTTTTGTAGGACATGGGAAAAGAGCCACGAAACTACTTGCCCTAGTACATACTGATGGATGCGGCCCATTTGATGTGTCGGTTAGAGGCAACTTTGACTACTTCATAATCTTTACCAATGATTTATCTTGGTATGGGTATGTGTATCTTATGAGACACAAGTCTGAAGCCTTTGAAAAGTTCAAGAAATTCAGACATGAAGTCGGAAAGCAAACTAAAAAATTCATTAAGATTCTTCAATCAGATCGAGGAGGTGAATACCTTAGTCGAAAATTTTTGGACTATCTCAAGCAAAATGGCATAGTCACTCAATGGACTCCACCTGAAACACCTCAACTCAATGGAGTTTCAGAACGGAGGAACTAGATCCTATTAGATATGGTCCGATCCATGATGAGCTTCATAGACCTTCCTAATTTTCTTTGGAGATATAGTCTATTAACTGCTATATATTTACTAAATAAGATTTTCTCTAAAACTATTTCTACCACACCGTATGAGATATGGCATGGTAAGAAATCAAGTCTGAGTCATCTCAGAATTTGGGGTTGTCCGACTCATGTCAAAAGATAACATGCAGACAAGTTAGACTATAGGTCCTTTAGAGCTTGATTCATAGGATATCCTAAAGAGTCATTGGGATATTATTTCTATATTCCAGAAGACCATAATGTGATTGTATGTCAATATGTCATTTTTTTTGAAAAATAGTTTATTCAAGATGATGACATTGGAAAATAAATCAAGCTCGAGGAGAAAGTCTCAAAAGAGCAACGAGCTAAGGATCCTATGGAACCAAATCAGGTTGAGCCAATACAATCACTACCTCCTCCACCTCATAGATCGGAAAGAGTTTTCCATCCCCCTGAGAGGTACTTAGGTACTATTTTAGAGGAAGTAGAGAAAATGTTCTTCGTAGGTAATGGGGTTCATTGTGATGATCATAAAACCTATGACGAGGTGATATCGGATATCGACTCTGAGAAATAGTTAGAGGCAATGAAGTCAAAAATTGACTCGATACACTCAAACCAAGTCTAGACCTTAGTACATCCACTAGAAGATATAGTATCTATTGGGTGTAAATGGATCTACAAGAGAAGGATTGGTGCAGATGGGAATATGGAGACATTCAAAGCTAGATTAGTAGCAAAAGGGTATAGTCAGCGTGAAAGAATTGACTATTAGGATACCTTTTTGCTAGTAGCTATGCTAACATCCATCCACATATTGCTTGCTGTTACAGTCTATTTCGGTTATGAAATGTGGCAAATGGATGTAAAAATGGCATTCTTAAATGGATACCTTGAGGAAGATATCTATATGGAACAGTCACTAGGTTTCACATCCAGTGATGTTGATCACAAAGTATGCAAGCTGCAAAGATCAATATATGGACTTAAGCAAGCATCTCAAAGCTGGAATACTCATTTTAATAATGCGATTAATTATTTGGTTTCATCAAGAACGAGAAGGAATCATGTATTTTCAAAAAGATCAGTGGGAGCGCTATTGTCTTCCTCATACTATACGTGGATGACATCCTCCTTATTAGAAATGATATTTCCATGTTGATCATAGTTAAAATGTGGTTATCTAAAAAATTCTCCATGAAAGACCTAGGAGAAGCATCCTTCATTCTAGAAATTAAGGTCTATAGAGATAGACCAAATAGAATGCTAGGTCTTTCACAGAAGATGTACATAGACGAAGTGTTAGAAAGGTTTAGCATTGAAAACTCCAAGAGAGAATTGGTACCCTTCAGACATGGCATTCATCTCTCCAAGAAAATGTGTCCCAACACACCTGAGGAGATTCAACGCATGAGCAAGATCCCTTATGTTTCAGCAATAGGGAGCCTCATGTATGCCATGTTATGTACACGACCTGATATAGCCCATGCTGTGAGTGTCACGAGCAGATATTAGTCGAATCCAGATGAAGAATACTAGACTTCTGTGAAATGTATCCTTAGGTACATAAGAAGAACTAAGGATATGATGTTGGTTTTTGGTAATGGAGAACTCTAAGTCCAGGGATATACAGACTCAAATTTTATGTCCGATATAGATGATCAAAAGTTGACATCTAAAAATCTATTTGTATGTAATGGTGGTGCTGTCAGTTAGAAGAGTTCCAAGCAGACAGTGATAGCAGATTTTACCATAGAAGCAGAATACATCACTGCATCAAAAGCTATGAAGGAGGCATTCTGGTATAAGAAGTTTGCCATAGAGATTGAAGTGATGCCATCAGATGCCATCCCTCTATACTACGACAATAATGGTGCCATAGCCCTTGCTAAGGAGCCGAGGTCTCACCATAAATCTAAGTATATCGAGCAGCGATATCACCTCATCTGCGATTACCTTGAGAAAAGTTACGTCGAGGTTAAGAGAGTTGACTCCGCAAACAATGCGGCAGACCCACTACAAAGCCATTGGGACTTAGATTTGTAGTCAATTGGCTTTAGGTCAAGTGAAAGTTTGTTAGATAGGTGTGCCCTAGAAGCTAGATTAGCTAACACTTATAATGCAATTCTAAGGGTAAAATCATAATTTTGACTATAAATAATAAAATGGGTTATTTTCTATCATAGTGTCTATTTGTGAGTATCTGTGATACATCCTTTGAGTTAATGGTAATGATAGTTCATATTTTCAAGTGTTAAAAATTTAAAACATGAATTTTCATTATTAACTCATAAAATGCTCCCGATCGTAGGATCATCATGAGGATGGTGATTGATTTGGAAGGTTGGTGTACGATCGCTTCTTTTTGATAGATGAGTCTTTAGTCTATGGTTTAGAGACATCAGAGTGAGAGTACAGGTACTCATTAGAGAATGAGTGTACTGAGCATGACCACCTCGAGCAGTCATGAGGAAGTCTACCTTTTCATCGATGATTGGCTCAAAGCTGCAGTGGTGTATCTGGTTATTTGACCTTAGGTGCACTAACAGTTCACCTTGAGGGTGTTATAGTTTGACTATACCATAACTCGATCTCCTAGCTATTCAGAATCTTGAGGTGTATGTTGGCTATAGCATATTCATTGTAGGAATTAGATTGCACCAATAGGGGATCTATCTACCTCGGTAGAAGAGGAGCAGCCCTATGATGATCATGAGAATCAAGTCCATAAGCCCATGGCCGTAGAGTGAAATAATAGAATGAGATTCTATTAGGATTTTCACATTAGACTTGAATCAAATGATTAATTCATATGATGAATATTAGGGTTTGACGAGATCACCTTAACCCTAATCTGGTCGGAGCTCAAGATAGAAGAACTTAATCACATAGGTAACTATACCAACAGGTTCATTTTCAATTTTGATGGTTGCCACCATATGCTGCTAGGTATCACTGATGGATTTTGGGAGCAATTAGAATAATTTGGATGATCGATCATGCTAGTTATCTGAATTAGAAAAATTTTGATCCATCGAAAGGTGTTTCGATGATGTCGATGATAGAGATCATGAAATATCTCATTACCATATGGAACTGAACCTAACTAGGTCACATAAAGAAGAGTTTGGATCTAGATATCATCAATTGAACTAATCCAGTTCAATTGATTTGAATAAGATTCAATTAGGTTCAAGAAAATCGTGCTAGCACACGATTGAGCCTAATATTCTCCTTTAAACAATCATTAAAACTTGTCTCGACTGAGCCAAATATGTTTGGACTCACTTAGAAACCTTTACTTAGTATGACTGGAGCTTGTCCAAGTTAAAAAAGGGTTGTCTTAATTTATAAAATAAATTTAAGATAACACCTACCATTTTTCATCACCTGCTAAATCTTGTCTTTGGACTTTGGTCAAATGTTGACTTTCGACACTTAGACATCTGCCCATGTGTCATGCACCCATAGGAGAGAATCTTGGATCTTATCCTCCTGCTAAAAAGCAGACAGGCAATGGGTGCATGCCTAGGGAGGCATGCACCCCATGAGGATAATGCATGGAGTCCCATATAGATGGGACTCCAGGTTGCTTCATGAATTTAAATGCTATGCCGCCAAGAAGTCTTGTTTGACCAGTCTTGGTGCCACCTAAGGAGGTTTATGAAGGACTCTAATCTAATTAGATCAGATGATGTCATTCCATCAATCAGATTTAGATCTGATTGCATAAAAGGCCATGATTGGTCGGGATGATGTGGCACTGCATGGCACAGTAGGATCTATATAAACTCTATCTGCACCTAGAATTGAGAGCTTTTGCTTTAGCCCATGCCATATAGCCCCTCTCCCTCCCTCTCCATGCCATCCTTAGGTCCTTTCTCTCCACTCCATGCCCAAGGTACTTTGGGCATGAGTTAGGTGCGATCCAAGCAAGTGAAAGGCTACAGAAAAGGAAGAAGATAGTACTGCTGCAAGAGATAATAGTTGATCTTCAAAAGAGTTTTTGAAGATCTTCAAGATCAGATCTAGATTTGATTTTTGGACGATAGATTGAGAAGGAGAAGATCTCTAGATCCTACCCGAGTGGATACTGGTAGAGGTCAGGTGCTTGCGTGGCTACTTCTAGAATCTCAGATAAACATCGGGATCATCACAGGATAATTAGATTACCCAAAATAAAAGTATAATTAAATTAGATTTTATTTTATTTTATCAAATCAATATGATCATATCTGAAGAATCTTAAATCTGATTAAGATCTTAGAGGAAATTTTTGAAATATTCCTCTTGATCCAATCATATTTGAACGAACCTACATCGGAAAATAAGGTTTTTTCCTTCATTAGGGTTAAGGTAAACTCGTCAAAACCAACATCCATCATATGAATTAATCAATCAATCTGAGTCCAATGTGAAATTCTAATAGAAAACTCTTTTCTATTCTTTCACTCTACCATGGCCATGGGCTTAAGAACTCAATCTTATGATCATCATAGGACTACTCTTTTACCGAGATTGATAGATCCCATCTTGATTAAATCTAGTTCCTACAATGAATATGCTATAGCCAACATATACCTCAGGATTCCAAATGACTAGAAGATCGAGTTATGGTGTAGTCAAACTATAACACACATAAGGTGAACTATCGATGCACCTCAGGTCTAAGAATTAGACACACAACTGCAGCATCGAGCTAGTCATCGATGAGAAGGTAGACTTTCTTATGACTGCTCGAGGTGGTCTTGCTCAGTACTCTCATTCTTAATGAATACCTATACTTTTCCTTTGGTGTCTCCATACAATAGACTCAAGACTCATCTATTCTAAGAAAGCGATCATACACCGATCTTCTAGATCAATCACCATCCTCTTAATGATCCTATGATTGGGAGCAGTTTATGAGTTAATTATGAAAATTCATGTCTTAAATTTTTAACTCTTGAGAATATGAATTATCAAGTCTATTAACTTAAAGGATATATCATAGATACTATGTATACAATGTGATAGAAGATTAATCCTTTTATTAATTTACAGTCAGAATTATAAAAGTATTCTTAGAAGTGTATTACAAGTATCAGTCAATCTGACTTCTAGGGCACACATCTAACATTTCAATCATAGAGTCTCTATCTAGTGGGACTCCTAACCATATAGTCCCCATCCAATAGGACTCTTGATCATAGAGTCTCAGTCTAGTGAAACTTTTCATCATAGAGTCCTAGCTCAGTGGGACTCTTAATCATAGAGTCCTAGCTCAGTGGGACTCTTAATCATAGAGTCCCAATCCTGTAGGACTCTTGATCATAGAGTCTAAGTCCGATGGAACTCTTGATCATCCACATGATCCAATTGGTACTTTTTTTGAGTGTGACCCTATAGGTTTGAAGCTAAGTCTGTAGCACAGAAATAAATTTTTATACCAATCAAAGTGACCATCTAGCAATGGTACCTGACGTTTGGATAGGTCGAATGTACGTGAAGCAATATTCAGAATCTATTATAATATGGTTACCGTATAATTCATCCCTTTGACCCTAAATGCTCAGAGGATAACCTAGAGTTTAACTATTAATCCTAAATAAGTCGTCCATATTGTATTTCAAATTTTGATTCCATCACTTGGATTATCCTAGCTACAATTTTGCTAAATTAAAAAATAATGATGTATTATCTCCAAACTCTTGGAGCGGTTAATCCCATCTTGACTCATGCACTGACTTAACCAATGCTTGATTGAACCAAGAAATGTTTCATCACTAAATTAAAAATTTCGGTAGTCTAGTACCAAAGTGCAGTGACTTGATTGTAAGTCACTATAGTGATCCTAGATCTGAGGGACACTTATATTCATGTCCCTTTGGAGTAAATCTTGATAGTAGAATGCTCTGAAGTGGTTACATTCAGTGTAGATATATCTCTATATCTTACCTGTAGTATCTCCATACTCTTTGATTAAGAGGACAACCAACCTATATGGCACATAATGGCTTATACTTGATATTACTATCGTTCTTGTAATAGCATATCATTTAGTCACAAATAGGTTTGAGGACTAAATGTTAGATCGGTTAGATATGTGTGCCCTAGAAGCTAGAATTGGCTGACACTTGTTATACACTTCTAAGGGCAAAATTATAATTTTAACTATAAATAATAAAATGGATTATTTTCTATCATAATGTGTATTTAGTGTCTATGATACATTCCTTGAGTTAATGGCAATGATAGTTCTTATTTTCAAGAGTTGAAAATTCAAGACATAAATTTTTATTATTAACTCATAAAATGCTCCTGACCGTAGGATCATTATGAGGATGGTGATTGATCCAAAAGGTTGGTATACAATCAATTCTTTATAGTAGATGAGTCTTGAGTCTATGGTGTAAAGACACCAAAGCGAAAGTATAGGTACTCATTAGAGAACGAGAGCACTAAGCATGACCACCTCGAACAGTCATTAGAAAGTCTACCTTCTCATCAATGACTGGCTCGAAACTACAGTTGTGTATCTTGTTCTTTGACCTGAGGTGCATCGACAGTTCACCTTGAGGGTATTATAGTTTGACTACACTATGACTCGATTTTTTAGTCATTCGGAACCCTGAGGTGCATGTTGGCTATAGCATATTCATTGTAGGAACTGGATTGCACCAATAGAAAATCTATCTACCTCGGTAGATAAGAAGCCCTATGATGATCATGAGAATTCAGTTCATAAGCCCATGGCCATGGCAGAGTGAAATAATAGAAAGAGTTTCTATTAAGATTTTCACATTGGACTTAAATTGAATGATTAATCATATGATGGATATTAGGGTTTGATGAGATTACCTTAACCCTAATCCTGTTGGAACTCAAGATAGAAGAACTTAATCACACAGATAACTGCACCGAGAGGTTCATTTTTAGTTCTGATGGATTGCCACCATATACTGCTAGGTGTCACTGGTGGATTTTGGGAGCAATTAGAATGATTTAGATGATCAATCATACTAATTATCTGAATCAAAAAAGTTCTGATCCATCGGAAGGTGTTTCAATGATGTCGATGATAGAGATCGCGGCATATCTCATTACCATATGGAACTAAACCTAACTGGATCACACAAACAAGTGTTTCGATCTAGATATCATCAATTAGACTAATCCAGTTCAATTGATTTGAATAAATTTAATTAGGTTCAAGAAAATCATGCTAGCACATGATTG
Organism: Cocos nucifera; assembly: GCA_006176705.1. NCBI lineage: Eukaryota > Viridiplantae > Streptophyta > Magnoliopsida > Arecales > Arecaceae > Cocos > Cocos nucifera. Next base: position 139,299 of record QRFJ01003248.1, read on the forward strand.
AGCCTAATGTTCTCCTTTAATTATCATTAAAAGTTGTCTCGATTGAGCCAAATATGTTTGGACTCACTCAGGTACCTTTACTTGATCTTACTGGAGCTTGTCTTAATCAGAAAAGGATTGTCTTAATTTATGAGATGAATTTGAGACAACACCTGCCATTTTCCATCACCTGTTAAATCCTATTTCAAACATTTCGTTAAACATTGACCTTTGATACTTAGACATCTGCCCATGTGTCATGCACCTATAGGAGAGAATTTTTGGACCAGTCCACCTGCTAAAAAGTAGATGGATAAGGGCCGCATGCTTCTCTAGGCGTGCGCCCATGGATAAAGCATTTGGAGTCTCATACAGATGGGACTCCAGTTGCTATGGAATTTCTACCTATATGGTACTAAAGACTTGTCTTTGACCAGTCTTGGCGCCATCTAAGGATAATTTAGAGGGACTCTCATCTGATTGAATTAGATGATGTCATCCCACCAATTAGATTTAGATCTGATTACATAAAAGACCATGATTGATAGGGATGATGTGGCACTGCATGGTGCAATAGGGTCTATAAAAAATCCTATTTGCGCCAGGATTAAAAAAAGCTTGACCCATTGCCCATGCCACAAGGCTGCCCCTCTTCCTCCTCCATGCCATCTTCAAGTCTTCTCTCTCCTACCCACACCCAAAAACTTTTGGGCTTCAGTTTGGTGCGATCCAAGCAAGAGAAAGGCAATAGAAAAAGCAAGAAGAAAGCACTACTGCAAGAGACAACTCCCATCTTCAAAAGAAGTTTTGAAGATCTTCAAAATTAGATCTAGATCTAATTTTTAGAAAGATGATAAAGAAGGAGAAGATCTCTTGATCCTATCTGAGTGGATACCGATAGAGGTCAGACACTTGCATGGTTAGATCTAGAACCTCGGACAGACATCAGGATCATCATAGGATAATCAGATTACCCTCAACAAGATCAATTAAATTAGATTTAATTTATTCTTTATTTTATTTATTTTTTCTTTTATTAGATCTAAAAAGTCTCAGATCTGATCTAGATCCAAGAGAAATTTTTTTTTTAAATTATCTCTCTTGATCCAATCAGAACAAAATGAACCTTATCCAAAAAACTTGGTTTTCCCTTCAAAATCCTCCTTTATCAATTTAAAATAGTTTTAAGGATTTCATCATAACAAAAGAGTTTGTTAGAAGATATACACTTTTATGATGAATAAAGGCCAAATAGCATATTATTAATTCTCAATTCACATATGTATAAAAGAGCTCAACCACCAACAAGCTAATGAATGGCTTTGGAATACAATTTTCAAGAATAATCTTGAAGAATTTCTTAGAAAATTGAATATCCTAGTGCATGCTGAAATTTAAAATTTTAGATCTACCAGTGGAAAATTTTCAGGTTTAATCATGCATGCAATAGATCTAATCTACTGCTATCCTAGGATCTATCACATGCAAGATAAGATGCTGAAAATAAAATCAGATTTAAAGATTAGAATTTATACCTTTGCATGAGTAGAAAAACACCACAATCTGATTATCGTGGTAATCAGAAAAGATTCTTATAGAGCCGCACATGCGTCCGGCCTCTATGGGTATCCGCACGAAGCTCTCAATTTGATCAGAGGCATGCATCTTCACTGGGGTGCTAGCTCCCCTACAAAAGTTGTCTCTTGATGGTGGATTTGAATCCTTCTTAGTCTCACAAATACTTTGGAGAAGAGAAGGATTAGGAGGAAGAAAAGATGGAAGAAGAAGAACCCTTCTTCTTCCTTTTCTCTCAAAACCAAAAACCCCAAAAGAGAGGAGTTTTCTCTTATTTTTCTCTCTATTTTTTCACACATAGAGGAGAGAAACCCGACACCCAAATCTCTATTTTTTTTTTGTTACGATAAAATTCTTAGATTTTTTCATGCCTAAAAGGCCTTTTAAAAGTGTGGTTTAAAGGGTCTTTGACTAGGTCAAAGACCAAGTTGGAATAGTAGTCCTAGGGGGCATCCAAGTAGCCCTAGGGGCATCCAAGTCCCTCTAATCTTTGCATAAGGTAGCATGGGGCATGGCCCCCCTTTCTTACATGAGATATCTCATGAAAATAATGAGAGAAGGGGCGTAAGAAAATAAGAGAAGGAACCTAGTCAAACTAGGCTCTAAATTGGTTAAAAACTCTAACTAATTCTTTGACCAAACCTAACCAATTTAGGATTTTGTTATAACTAAATAACTAATTAGGTCCTAGCCTAATCAATAATCCAATTAGGCTCTAATCAAATTAGAAAATTAGTTAGATTAAAAACCTCATCAAACTAGGAATTGATTTCTTGGATAATTGGGTTACCACATGACCCAATAGGGCTTGATCCAATCAAGCTTATCATCCAATAGGGTTTGATCTAATCAAACCAAAATAAATTAAGTTAAAGCTAATTCAATTAGATTTGATTTGAATCCCTTAGCTTAATTAAATTGAGTCCTATTGCAATCCAATTACAATAAAATTCCTCCTACAACTTACTAACTTTTAGTAAGTTTGACAATTTCAATAATTGCATTAGATTAATCATCAATTTTATTGATAGGTAAATCTATATGCGATTTATAATCACAAATCAACCATCTAATAGTCAAGAACCTTTTTTGCATGTGACCCCATAGGTTTAATTTTGACTAGTTGTGAGAAACATTGCGATCTCCATCAATAATGCCATTGAAACTCTTTTCAATGGATTGAAACTCTTTCCAATTCATCCAATCGAGAATTATTGATTATCAAAATAATTCTCATTGGTCCCATAATATACTAGTGATACCTAGCAGTATGTAGTGGCAACCTAGTAAAACTAAAAATGAATCTCTACGTGCAATTATCATATAGTTAGGTTCTTCTATCATGAGTCCCGACTGGTTGTTGCATAAGGATAACTCGTCAAACCCTTTCATCCATCATTTGCCATGTTCAATCAACTTGAATCCATGTGAAAATTTATGCAAACTCTTTCCATCATTCACCTACCATTGCCATGGTTTTTAGGACTCAATGTCATAAACTGCATAAGACCACTCCTTATCTACTAGGTTTGATAGATCCTATCTTGGTACACATCCTATTCCTACAATGGACCTATTGTAGCTAACATATACTACAAGATTTTGAATGGCTAGGTAATCAAGTAATTGTCCAATCAAACTATAGCAACTCCACTATGAACAGTCAAGGTACCGTAGATCAAAGAACTATCTACACAACTCAACATCGAGTAATTCACCAACAAGTGAGTAGCCATCCAAGTGACTTCTCATGCTAGTCTGCTCAGCATTCTTGATCTTTATCAAGCATTTGTACTCTCACTCCAATGTTTCCATACTGTAGATTGGAGACTCATCTTTTCCTAAAGAAAAGTAATCTGTGCATCGATCTATCTAGATTAATCACCATTCCTATGATGATCCAATGATCAAGACCATTTAAAAATTAACCACTAATGACACATGTCTCAAATTCTCAACTCTTGAGAATATGTATCATCATCCATTAATTTTTTGGATGATTCATAGACATAATTAAAATACAACATGAATAAAAAAAATCAAAATTTTATTTATTTTAAAAATTTTAATTATAAATTAATGTTCGTAGAATATGTGCATGTGTCAGCCAATTTAGCTTCTAGGACATACATCTAACAAACTCCTACTTGACCTAAAGCCAATTAGCTATAAACTTAAGCCACATCTTCTCAAGATGAACTTCAGTATTCTACTGGCTCAGTGGCTTCATCGATGGGTCAGCCATGTTCTCTATGGTGTCAACTCTCTGCACCTCGATGAATTTCTTCTTGAGGTATTCATGAATCAGATGAAACTATCGCTCGATGTGCTTAGACTTCTGATGAGACTTTGGTTTCTTAGTGAGTGCTATGGCATCATTATTCCCATAGAAGAGTGGAATGTCATTTGATGACATCGCACCCTAGCTCTGTAATGAATTTCTTGAACCAGAATCCTTCCTTAGCAGCCTTCGATGTGGTGATGTACTCTACCTCCATAGTGGAATTTATAATAATCGATTGCTTGGAACTTTTCTAGCTAATTGCACCACTATTACATGGGAACACAAAACCAAATGTAGACTTTCTCTCATCAATATCAGACATGAAGTCTGAGTCAATATATCCCTGTACCCGCAAGTCTCCTCCTCCAAAAATCAAAAAAGGATCCTTAATTCTTCTCAAGTACTTAAGGATATTCTTTACAGGAATCTAGTGTTTCTTACTTGGATTCGACTAATATCTACTTGTGATACTCACAGCAAGAGCAATATTAGGTCAAGTACATAACATAGCGTACATGAGGTTTCCTATAGTAGAAGCATAAGGAATCTTGCTCAAATGCTATATTATTGGAAACAGTGCAGGGTTTAGTGCATGCTTTTCAAAACTTTTTTAAAATTTTATTATAGTAGAAGCAAAATTAATCTAAAATTAATCTAAAATTAATTTACTGCATGCATTGATCTAATCAATAAAATCTTACTCAAGATCTAGATATGCTAACATGAATTAGAAAAATAAGATGCATTTGATCAGCAAATCATATTTGCTGGCTAATTTGTGTGAATGACACGATACTTATACGCGGATAACTGATCTTCATTATTTGAATCCACCTATACAAGCTTTGGTATTGCACTGTAGCTGCACACTAGTTTGGCCTCTACGTTGTCCACACAGAGCTCCTGGTCCCAACCAGCTCCGTCGGAGTGCTAGCTCCTCGTCGGAGCTTTTGATGGCTAATCATGATTGATCCAATCGATCATCATCTTTTTGATCTCTTGGATGCCCCAAAAAATATGAAGATGGACTTTAGAGGATGAAGAGCTAGTGTATCAAATTTGGTGGTGATCGGCCACTCATAGTGTTCAATCTCTCCACCCAAACCCTGAGTCCCAACTCTAGGATTTTGCACACACCAAAAACCCTGATATCTGAAATCACTCTCACACCCACTCCCTTTTGAATTTTCTCATGAAATAAATTTTCATGGATAGAGGGATTCTCGCTCTACCTACACCCACCCTTAAAATATTTTTTAGATGGGTACTAAAAACATAAAAATTAGAAAGGTGGGGTGAGAGTAATATGTAAGTGCACGAGAACCTTTCTCTTGTTTTTAACTTTTCCATGCGTTGGACTTGTGCCCCTCTCAATTTTTCTCTCTCTAAGAAACCTTCCCAAGCCCCACTCAGATTCCTCATGCTAATCCATGCATGCCCACATGAAAAAACACTTTTTAAATGGGTGCTATGCGATGGCTATTGCATGTGGATAGGATAAGAGGGGGAAGTTTGGATGTTTTAGCCATCCACTTGAATTCAAAATTTAAGTGGATATATTATCTATTTCCAGTGCCCATCCCAAGTGGGTAACATGCAAAAGCACTCTCCTTCCATGCACCCATGCTGAAAAGCACATCACAATGTGCGACAAAACTAAAAAGGGGGCATGGAGAGGTGAATAAATAAGGATGGGGAGTTAGAGAGTCAACCAATAGTTTTGAATTCAAAATTCAAAACCAACTTCAACTTAATCCAAGTTGTTGGTGATAAATCCACTCTTACCAAAGTTCAACAAGATGCTCGTCCTTGGGGTGATCCCATCTGACTATTGCGTCCATGACCAAATCTCGACCAGTATGAGTTCTGGCTCTAATTCACTTTGGGACAGCCGACCTCCAACTCGTGCAAGCTAGACAATCCCCAGTATCGATGGTCAGACCTTCTAGATAACTGCAAAATCCAAAGTGTTGGGATATTAGCTACTTTAATACTACTTGTTAAGGATCTAGTACTAGCATATTACGATAGGAAGAAAGAAGAAAATAAAACAAGAAAGCAATCAAGTACATGGATCAGCCCAAGGGCTAGCCTCCACGAGGCATGTAAAACTTTACTATGAAAAAGAAAAATAGGTACAAGAGGAGAACACCTACTCTCAACTCACCATACACAAATCTCTTTCAATTAGAAGCTATCCTCATAAAAGCTCTCTCAGAATCTCAAGAAGACCTTCAAAAGCTATAAGATGCTCTATCCTCATAGCCTCATCGGATGCTATGCACCTATTACTTCTCTCTCTCACAGGCTGCAGGTACTCGATGCTCTGCCAAGCTACTCTCGATGGTTGCCTGAGCCTCTCTACATGCCTCTCACACCATACATGTCACCCCTGCTCCATAACATCTTAGTTCTTTAAATAGGATGAGAATCCTCTTCTCAGTAGTTTATAAAAGTCCTAACAGGACTCTTTTGTTGGAATCTTGCATCTTGAGATTCTATCCATGATAAGCCAAGAATGACATTTAGAAGCCACGAGAAAAGCATCAACCAATACAATCAGGCTGGCTCAGATACACAGCCGAGTTGGCTTGGGATGAGATTGTGCTGGCTCAAGGTGGATCCGAGCTAGCTCTTTTAGGTGGACAGAAAGCTATGCTCAGGTGAGACACAATCAAGCGGCCTGACTGTTGGCTGAGCTTGCCTGATGAAGGCAAATAGCATGGATGAATAGCATGCATGGGCATGCATGCGGAAGTCTTTTCATGGGGTCTACAACTCCTGACTCATGGACCAGGTCTAGTCACGAGGTCCATGGAGCTGTTGTGCTCTCTAGTAGTCAGGAGAGCATGCGGGAGCTGATCGAATGGCTATTGGATTGATCAGAGCTTATAACAAGACCAGACGATCTAAGAAGAAATGAGTCTCGAAAAAACCTCTTAGGCAATGCAGAGATAAGTCAGAGAGTGCTGGAGTGCTATAGTAGCACCTTCCTGGAGGCACGGAGGGCTGAGAGAGGCTCAACAGTGCAGCAACCGAGGAGAATATCTTAGCATAGTGTGCTAGGAGCTTCTCAAGGAGATCAAGCACCAGGTCTCAAGGAGAGCCAGGGGTTTAGGGAGCACCAAGAGCATCAAAGAAGCCAGGAGTATCCTGAAATGGTGGGGTTGCCTAGGGACAGAGGCTGGGGCTTGATGTAGAGGCTGAGAGGATCATAGAGTGCCTAAGGATGTCATGGGCCCTGGACTGGTAGATCTGTGATGGGGGACTTCTTGGGATTACTTTGAGAGCATTGTATGGATGAGTGCTTCTGGATCCTAAGAGTGGATTGGTGAGTTGAGATTGTATCTCCTCTATTGTTCTTTCTCGGTAGTGAAGTATTGCATGTCCAGTGGATGTAGGAACTTAGGCCAAACCACATATATGGTTGTGTTCGTTTGTCTTCTTCTATCTTTCCATAGCAACAGATGGTGCCATATCTCCTATAGGTGATCTTGGGTGGGTGATCCATGTTCTATAGTTGTGGATCTATCCTAATAGTGGTATTAGAGCTAGAAGGAGTCAGGTTGTACTAGGGGATGTTGTGGTAGTGATCAAGTTAGAAGAAGGGCACAATCAAGGTGGATGCTCTCATGTACAAGAAGAAGCCAGATGGAGCTCAGTGCGAGGTGGAGCTCCAGGTGGAGATGGATCAGGCATGAGACTCAGTTTGTAATCAAGCAGCCTAGCTCAACTCCCATGTTTGCCGATCCATGAGCAATAGGTAGTAGCTCTAGGACATGGGAGCGGTATCATATGTGAAGCTCTCATATTTGAGGTGGAGCCAAAGATCAAGTCGAGATGGAGAATGTTGGGATCTTGAACCATGAGATTCGATCCACAATAAGCCAAGAATGACATTCAGAAGCCATGAGAAAAGGATCAGTCAATACAATTGGGTTGGCTTGGATACGCAGTCGAGCTGGCATGAGGTGAGATCGAGCCAACTCGAGATGGATCCGAGTCGGCTCTCTCAAGTGGATAGAAAGTTGTACTCGAATGAGACGCAGTTGAGCTAGCCCAATTATGGACCGAGCTAGCTCGATGGAGACAAACAGCATGGATGAATAGTTCATCTCAAGTCGGCTCTCTTAGGTGAATAGAAAGCTATGCTCAGGTGAGATGCAGTCGAGCTGACCTGACTGTGGACCGAGCCGACTCGATGGAGGTGAATAGCATGGATGAACAGTATGCATGGGCATGCATGCGGAAGTCTTTTCAAGGGATCTATTGTTAGATATATGTGCCCTAGAAGCCAGAATTAGCTGACACTTGTAATACACTTCTAGGGGCAAAATTATAATTTTGACTAAAATCAATAAATGGATTATTTTTCATCACATATGTGTATTTAGTGTCTGTGATACATCCTTTGAGTTAATGGCAATGATAATTCATATTTTCAAGAGTTGAAAATTTAAGACATGAATAATCATTATTAACTCATAAATTGCTCCTGACCATAGGATCATCACGAGGATGGTGATTGATCCGGAAGGTTGGTGTACAATCGCTTCTCTTTAGTAGATGAGTCTTGAGTCTACGGTGTGGAGACACCGGAGCGAGAGTACAGATACTCATTAGAGAATGAGGGCACTGAGCGTGACCACCTCGAGTAGTATTTAGGGAGTCTACCTTCTCGTCAATGACTGACTCGATGCTGCAGTAGTGTGTCTGGTTCTTTGACCTGAGGTGCATCTAGTTCATCTGAGGGTTTTATAGTTTGACTACACCATTACTCCGGTCTCCTAGCCATATGAACCCTGAGGTGTATGTTGGCTATAGCATGTTCATTGTAGGAACTGGATGGCATCAAGATGGAATCTATCTACCTCGGTGGTAGAGGAGCAGCACTATGATAATCATGAGAATCAAGTCCAGAAGCCCATGGCCATGGCAGAGTAAAATAATAGAAAGAGTTTCTATTTAGAATTTTCACATGGGATTCGAAATCGAATGATTAACATCATATGACAGAAACTAGGGTTTCGAGTTTACCTTCTAACCCTAATCTAATCGGGGCTCAAGTAGAGACTGAATCACACAATAGTAGCTGCACCAAGAGGTCTGCATTCAGCTCTGATGGGTTGCTACCATTATATACTGCTAGGTGTCCTGGTGATTTTGGAGCAATTAGATGATTTAGATGATCAATCATTCTAGCTGTTCGAATCAGAAGAGTTCTGATCCATTGAAAGGAGTTTCGATGATGTCGATGATAGAGATCATGACATATCCATTACATATAGAACTGAACCTAACTGGGTCACAAAACAAGGGTTTGAATCTGGTGATCATCAATTGAACTTGATCTAGTTCAATTGATCTGAATGAGATTCAATTAGGTTCAAGGAAATCATGCTAGCACTCGATTGACCTAAGTTCTTCTTTTGCTATCCATAAACAAGTTGTCCTGTCTGAGCCAAAGGAGTTTGTGCTCAATCAGAGCCTTCATATGGTCCTGACTAGAGTTGTCCAAGTCAGAATAGGTTGTCTTATTTGTTAATACATTATCTGCCATTTTTGGTCACCTGCCATTTCTTATTCTTTGACTTTGGTCAAAAGTCTACCTTTGACTGGTCAAACGTTGACCATTGAACTTTGACTTTTGACCACATGTCATGTCACCTATTGGAGAGCTGGTGGGGCCCGTCCCCCTGCTAGAACCTGGCAAGGAGGAGGGCGGCATGCCACCCTAGGCGTGTGCCCAAGTTGGAGGCGCCTAGGATCTTGTTTGGACAAGGACTCCATCTCCTTTTTGGATTCCAATTAGAGTTCTTCTAAGAACCAACTTTGACTGGTCTTAGGCACCCTCTAAGGAGGAATCTAGGGACTCTATTCCCACCAATCAGATTTAGATCTGATTTCATAAAGGGTTGTGATTGGTTGGAAGAAGAGGAGTGGATCACAGTAGTGATATAAAGACCCTGTGTCCAACTCAGATTGTAAATCATGATATGATTGAGAATCATAATTCCCATTCCCAAGCGTGCCTCTCCCCTCTTCTCCATGCCAAACCTCCTTCTCCTTCTCTCTCCATGTCCACCCCCCCCCAAAGTTTGTGACTTTGTTGTGCGATCCAGATCAAAAAAGACGATCAAAAGCAATGAATTGCTGCATCGCAAAATTATTTAAATTTTAAAGAAGTTTTAATATCTTATAGATATAATATTATTATGAATGTATAAGAATCTCTTAAATCCAGCCCCGATGGGATACTAGTAGAGGCCAGCTGCTGGCTAATCAAACTCTCCGCTGCATACAGGATCATAACGGTAAGGTTACCCATATCAAGGTAAGTTAAATCTGATTAGTTTATCTAAATTTTTTTATCATATAAAATAATAAGAATCAATCTAAAACATCTCAGATATAATATAGATCAAGAGAAAATTTTTTGAAATATATCTTCTTGATCTGATCAGATCTGAATAATTGGACCGCAAATCAGGATTTCCGCTTCAACTGGTATCAGAGCCAGGTTCTAAAATGTTAATCTAATTTTTAAATTTATTTTAATTAGAAATAATTGATTCTAGATGTTCACATGAGATGTGATCAGATCTAAATTTAGAAAAAATTAAAATTAAATGATTAGGAATAAGATTAGAAATATTGCATGACTAGTTCTAGAAATAGAATAGTTCTATAGAATAGTCTTGCATGTTTTCAATTTAATTTGATTAAATCATATTTTAGATCTATTTATTTACTATTTTTTGATATTATAATGGTTATAATAACATCTAAAAAATAGCAAATAAAATTATTTAATTTTAAACATCATATGAGATATGATTGATGCATGTCTAGACTAGTTGTAGAATAGTTCTACATAGTTGTCTAGATTAGAATTTATTTTGATAAGATCAATTTAAATCTAATTTTTTAGATTATTATGAGATAATTTAGATCTGAAAATATGCATGATTCGATACATGAGATGTATGCAAAATATGCCATGATTAGATCTACTTTGTATATGAGATATATGATATAGATCTGATAACTATTTTGTAGTATTGAATGTTCCTGATTAAGGCGTTCCTCTTGGCCGTCCGGTCATAAGAATGAAGAAGGGTTTAAAGGCCCTCTCTTCCCATTCGATGGGGTGTTCTTATGATGTGTAGGGGTGCTGCGTGTTCGTCCTTAATCAGAAACCCAAAACTTACTTTCTGCAAAACCCTAGATCCTGAAACCCTAGGATTTATTGTGCATATTTTGTTTATGAACCCTACTTAATTAAGAATTAAGTTTATGGAAATATTAATTAGGTCTAAAATTGAGAATTTTAGATCTAAGACATATTCATAATACTGGGTTCGGGCTTGGGTAGCTCAATTAGGTCTAAGCGGTTGATCAAACCGAATCAAGAGTTGGTTAGATGGGATCAACAATGCTTAAATTGACCAGCCTAATAGGATTAAGTCTGGGTCAAGATCGAGTCACGATCAAGCAAGACCTAATTAGGCTCAGAGGTTAGAGTCTGGATTGTAGGCTAACCCAATTGGTTCTGACTCAACAATTTGGTGTCTAAGGTAAGTTTGGCACATACGACCGACTGGTTTTTAATTGGAAGCTACTCGACCTGAATGCGTTCTTGTACGAGTTAATGGCATATTCCTTCCACCGGTCTCACTTACCTGGCCATATCTGTTGACACAGTTCTGATCTGAGGTGGTCAATAATCCGAGCTAACCCATGCCACTAGGTTAGTCATAATTGTTATGACTAAGCCAAGTCTAGTTTAATGAGACCTGAATCAATTCTCCCTAAGAAAAGATTAAGTCTGAGGTCTTCCACCATTGTAGATGTGCGGGCCCTTCCCGGGGTTGATTGTTCTCGACTGGATACAGTGGCTCAGTTGCACCGAAAGATGCAACCATGTCTATTAGGCATTGGATGCTATGGGCTGGAGGATGAGTTGGGCTCAATATTTTGGATACGGTGAGAGACTCAATTAGGAACCCAGTCTATGCAAATGGTGGGTCTGACTTAACTAAGGAGTGGATCAATATTCTGGATACGGTGAGATTCATGAATTAGAGACCAAGTTTGGGTGCACCATGATTAGAGAATCATTGAACAAGAGTTGTTCACTCATTGGCTAACCCATCACCAATAACTGTTAGGTGAGGTGATGAGTCAGTTGGTGAGACCGCACCACCCACTAGAAATCATTAATCATGGAGATTTTTGCATCTCTACAGAGGGAGTGTAGGGATCCGAGAAAATAGTGGGAGCTAATTTGTTTAAAAATAAAATCCCTAAATAAATTGGTCAAGTCAAAATTACAATATCTAACTAGAATCTTTGACTCTCTACAGGAAAATGTCTGCGTCCAACCCATTGGCACGTATCCTGGACACACATAGACTGACCGGACCCAATTATAAAGATTGGCTCAGGAACTACAAAATTATTTTGGGTTCTGAGAAGTTAACCCATGTTTTGGACCAGGACCCTCCCACCTTACCAGCCCGTCCATCTGTTGAACAGAGAGCGTCTCTGGAAAAATGGATAGACGAAGATAATAAGGCCAGATATTACATGTTGGGCTCGATGTCTGATGAGCTCCAGCGCCAACATGAGGATATCGGGACTGCTCGCCAAATGTTGGCTCACCTGCAGGAGATGTTTGGTGAACAGAGTCGCGCAGCCAAATATCAAGTCACGAAATGACTTTTTAAGGCTAAGATGCGTGATGGGCAGTCAGTCCAAGATCACTGTCTGACAATGATCAAGGACATGGAAGAGCTTGAGAAGCTCGGTGTGAAGTTAGACTTGGACCTGCAGAACGATATTATTCTGCAATCCTTGACTGATGCATATGGGCAATTCATCATGAATTACCACATGCATAAACTTCAAAATTCCTTGGCCGAATTAATGAATATGCTGGTTACCGCTGAGCTTTCTATGAAAGGTTCTAAAGGCTCAGTTCTTGCTATGGAACGGACTTCTTCCAAAAGAAAGTCTTATGGAAAGAAAAAGAAGTCTGTGAAAAAGCAAAAGGTGGAAGGATCAAAGAAGAAGAAGGCAGAGCCGAAGAAGAAGGCCGATGTCAAAGGAAAGTGTTTCCATTGCAACAGCGACGGCCATTGGAAGCGGAACTGCCCTACTTACCTGGCCACCCTGAAGAACAAGAAGGAAGGTCCTTCTGGAGGTATGCTCGTTATTGAGTCTAACCTTACGATTTCTTCTGCATCCAGTTGGGTGCTTGACTCTGGTTCTAGTGCTCATCTGTGCACTTCCATGCAGGGTCTTGAGGATAGCAGGAGGCTGAGGGATGGAGACATGATCCTACGCATCGGTAATGGAGCAAGAGTTGCTGCAGTAGCCGTGGGAACATACCCTCTTCGATTACCATCTGGTTTAGACTTAGTTTTGAAAGACTGTTATTATGTGCCTGCAGCTAGCAGGAATTTGATTTCTGTTTCATGCTTAGCACAAGAAGGTTATGTGATTACCTTCTTTAAGGACCATTGTAACATTCTTTATGAAAGAAATAAAATTGCAAATGGTTTTCCTTATTAATGGTCTTTATCAGCTACATATTGATGTACCTATTCTAACTATCGAGCAAAACGTGAATGCCAAACGACCTAGGGATAGTCCAAACGATAGATATCTATGGCACCTGAGATTAGGTCATATAGCAGAAGATAGGATCAACAAATTGGAGAAAAATGGGCTATTGAGTCCATTGACTTTCGAGTCATATCCAACTTGTGAATCTTGTCTTCAAGGCAAAATGACTAAACTCCCTTTTGTTGGACATGGGGAAAGGGCCACAGATCTCCTTGCCCTAGTACATACTGATGTGTGCGGCCCATTTGATGTGCCGGCTAGAGGCAATTTTGTCTACTTCATTACCTTTACCGATGATCTGTCTAGGTATGGGTATGTGTATCTTATGAGACACAAGTCTGAAGCTTTTGAAAAGTTCAAAGAATTCAGACATGAAGTAGAAAAACAAACTGAAAAACCCATTAAGGTTCTTCGATCAGATCGAGGAGGTGAATACCTTAGCCGAGAATTCCTAGACTATCTAAAGGAAAAATGGCATAGTCTCTCAATGGACTCCACCAGGAACACCTCAACTCAACGGGGTTTCAGAATGGAGAAATCGGACTCTATTGGATATGGTTCGATCCATGATGAGCTTCACAGACCTCCCTGATTTTCTTTGGGGACACTCATTGTTAACTTCAATTAATCTACTGAATAGGGTTCCCTCTAAAACCGTTCCTACCACACCGTATGAGATATGGCACGGTAAGAAACCAAGTCTGAGTCATCTCAGAATTTGGGGTTGTCCGGCTCATGTCAAAAGACAACAAGCGGACAAGTTAGAGTTTAGGTCCTTTAGAGCTCGATTCATAGGATATCCTAAAGAGTCATTAGGATACTATTTCTACATTCCAGAAGACCACAATGTGATTGTGAGTCGACATGCCATCTTTCTTGAAAAATAGTTTATTCAAGATAGCGGCATTGGAAAATAGATCAAGCTTGATGAGAAAGTCTCACAAGTGGAACGAGCTAAGGACCAATTGGAACCAAATCAGGTTGAGCCAATAAGAACACTACCTCCTCCACCTCGTAGATCGGAAAGAGTTTTCCATCCCCCTGAAAGATACTTAGGTATTATTTCAGAGGAAGTAGAGGAAAATGTTCCTCGTAGGTAATGGTGCTCATGGTGATGATCCCAAAACCTACAACGAGGCGATATCAGATATCGACTCCGAGAAATGGCTAGAGGCAATGCAGTCAGAAATTGACTCGATGCACTCAAACCAAGTCTGGACCTTGGTAGATCCACCAGAAGGTATAGTACCTATTGGGTGTAAATGGATCTTCAAGAGAAAGATTGGTGCAGATGGGAATGTGGAGACATTCAAGGCTAGACTAGTGGCAAAAGGTTATAGTCAACGCGAAGGCATTGACTATCAGGATACCTTTTCCCAGTGGCTATGCTAAAATCCATCCGCACATTGCTTGCCGTTGCAGCCTATTTCGATTATGAAATATGGCAAATGGACGTGAAAATGGCATTCCTTAAATGGATATCTTGAGGAAGATATCTATATGGAACAGCCGCTAGGTTTCACATCCAGTGATACTGATCACAAGGTTTGCAAGCTGCAAAGGTCCATATATGGACTTAAGCAAGCATCTCGGAGCTGGAACACTCATTTCAATGATGTGATCAAAAAGTTTGGTTTCATCAAAAATGAAGAGGAACCATGTGTTTTCAAAAAGGTCAGTGGGAGCGCTGTTGTCTTCCTCGTATTGTACGTGGATGACATCCTCCTTATTGGGAATGATATTCCCATGTTGACGACAGTCAAAATATGGTTGTCCAAGGAATTCTCCATGAAAGACCTAGGTGAAGCATCCTTTATTCTAGGAATTAAGGTCTATAGGGATAGACCGAATAGGATGCTAGGACTTTCACAGAAGATGTACATAGAGGAAGTACTAAAGAGGTTTAGTATGGAAAACTCTAAGAGGGGATTAATACCCTTCAGACATGGTATTCATCTTTCCAAGAAGATGTGCCCTAGCACACCTGAGGAAATAGAACGCATGAGCAAGATCCCTTATGCTTCTGCAATAGGGAGCCTCATGTATGCCATGCTATGTACACGACCTGATATAGCCCATGCTGTGAGTGTCACAAGCAGATATCAGTCAAATCCAGGTGAAGAACACTGGACTTCTGTGAAATGTATCCTTAAGTACTTGAGAAGAACTAAGGATATGATGTTGGTCTTTGGTAATGGAGAACTCCAAGTCCAGGGATACACAGACTCAGGATTTCATGTCCGATATAGATGATCGAAAGTCGACATCTAGGAGTCTGTTTGTGTGCAATGGTGGTGCTGTCAGCTGGAAGAGTTCCAAGCAAACCATGATAGCAGATTCCACCATGGAAGCAGAATATATCGCTGCATCAGAGGCTGCGAAGGAAGCATTCTGGTACAAGAAGTTTGCTGCAGAAATTGGAGTAATGCCATCAGATGCCATTCCTCTATACTGCGACAACAATGGCGCCATAGCCCTTGCTAAGGAGCCGAGGTCTCACCAAAAATCCAAGCATATTGAGCGGCGATACCACCTCATCCGCGATTACCTCGAGAAGGGTTACGTCGAGGTCAAGAGAGTCGACTCCACAGATAATGTGGCAGACCCACTTACAAAGCCGTTGGGCCAGCAGAAGATCGAAGCCCACCTTGAGAAGATGGGACTTAGACTTGTAGCCAATTGGCTTTAGGACAAGTGGGAGATTGTTAGATATATGTGCCCTAGAAGCCAGAATTGGCTGACACTTGTAATACACTTCTAGGGGCAAAATTATAATTTTGACTAAAATCAATAAAATGGGTTATTTTCTATCACATATGTGTATTTAGTGTCTGTGATACATCCTTTGAGTTAATGGTAATGATAATTCATATTTTCAAGAGTTGAAAATTTAAGACATGAATAATCATTATTAACTCATAAATTGCTCCTGACCATAGGATCATCACGAGGATGGTGATTGATCCGAAAGGTTGGTGTACAATCGCTTCTCTTTAGTAGATGAGTCTTGAGTCTACGGTGTGGAGACACCAGGAGCGAGAGTACAGGTACTCGTTAGAGAACGAGGGCACTGAGCGTGACCACCTCGAGTAGTCATTAGGGAGTCTACCTTCTCGTCAATGACTGACTCGATGCTGCAGTAGTGTGTCTGGTTCTTTGACCTGAGGTGCATCGGCAGTTCACCTTGAGGGTGTTATAGTTTGACTACACCATTACTCGGTCTCCTAGCCATATGGAACCCTGAGGTGTATGTTGGCTATAGCATGTTCATTGTAGGAACTGGATGGCATCAAGATGGAATCTATCTACCTCGGTGGTAGAGGAGCAGCCCTATGATAATCATGAGAATCAAGTCCAGAAGCCCATGGCCATGGCAGAGTGAAATAATAGAAAGAGTTTCTATTTAGATTTTCACATTGGACTCGAATCGAATGATTACATCATATGACAGAAACTAGGGTTTGACGAGTTTACCTTAACCCTAATCTGATCGGGGCTCAAGATAGAAGAACTTAATCACACAGGTAGCTGCACCAAGAGGTTCGCATTCAGCTCTGATGGGTTGCCACCATATACTGCTAGGTGTCACTGGTGGATTTTGGGAGCAATTAGAATGATTTAGATGATCGATCATTCTAGCTGTTCGAATCAGAAGAGTTCTGATCCATCGAAAGGAGTTTCGATGATGTCGATGATAGAGATCATGACATATCCCATTACCATACAGAACTGAACCTAACTGGGTCACACAAACAAGGGTTTGAATCTGGTGATCATCAATTGAACTGATCTAGTTCAATTGATCTGAATGAGATTCAATTAGGTTCAAGGAAATCGTGCTAGCACTCGATTGAACCTAACGTTCTTCTTTTGCTATCATAAATAAGTTGTCCTGTCTGAGCCAAAGGAGTTTGTGCTCAATCAGAGGCCTTCATATGGTCTGACTGGAGGTTGTCCAAGTCAGAAAAGGTTGTCTTATTTTGTAAGACATTACCTGCCATTTTTGGTCACCTGCCATTTCTTGTTCTTTGACTTTGGTCAAAAGTCTACCTTTGACTGGTCAAACGTTGACCATTGATACTTTGACTTTTGACCACATGTCATGCACCTATTGGAGAGCTGGTGGGGGCCTGTCCCCCTGCCAGAACCTGGCAAGGAGGAGGGCGCACGCCACCCTAGGCGTGTGCCCAAGTTGGAGGCGCCTAGGAGTCCTTGTTGGACAAGGACTCCATCTCCTTTTTGGATTCCAATTAGAGTTCTTCTAAGAACCAACTTTGACTGGTCTTAGGTGCCCTCTAAGGAGGAATCCAGGGGACTCTATTCCCACCAATCAGATTTAGATCTGATTTCACAAAGGGTTGTGATTGGTTGGGAAGAAGAGGAGTTGGATCACAGTTAGTCTATAAATAAGACCCTGTGCCCAACTCAGATTGTAACATGATATGATTGAGAATCATAATTCCCACACCCAAGGCTGCCTCTCCCCTCTTCCTCCATGCCAAACCTCCTTCTCCTTCTCCTCTCCATGTCCAAAAGGGTTTTGGACTTTGGTTGGTGCGATCCAGATTAAAGAAAGGCGATCAAAAGCAAGAAGGCTGCGCTGCTGCAAAGGACGACTATTGATCTTCAAAAGAAGTTTTTAAGATCCTCCAGATCAGATCCAGATCTGATTTTTGGAGATGTGATAGAGAAGAAGAGGATCTCCAAATTCAATCCGAGTGGATACCGGTAGAGGCCAGGCGCTTGCGTGGCTAGATCCAGAACCTTCCGCTGCATACAGGATCATCAACGAGTAATAGGATTACCCATATCAAGGTAAGTTAAATCTAATTTAATTTATCTGAATTTATTTTAATCATTAAAATAATAAGAATTAGATCTGAAACATCTCAGATATGATACAGATCCAAGAGAAAAATTTTTGAAATATATCTCTTGATCTGATCAGATCTGAATGAACCTGGACCGAGAAATCAGGATTTCCCTTCATCTATAGCCCCTGACTCATGGACCAGGTCTAGTCATGGGGTCTATGGAGTTGTTGTGCTATCTAGCAGCCAGGAGAGCATGCGAGAGCTGATCGGACGGCTATTGGATTGATTAGGGCTTATAAGAAGACTAGATGACCTAAGAAGAAATGAGTCTCGGGAAAACCTCTTAGACGGCATAGAGACAAGGCTGGAAGCATTGGAGTGCTGCACTAGCACCTTCTTAAAAGCATGGAGGGCTGAGAGAGGCTTGGCGGTGTAGTAGCCAAAGAGAGTATCTCATCATAGTGTGCTAGGGGCTTTTCAAGGAGATCAAGTATCAAGTCTCAGGGAGAGTCAGGGGTCTTAGGGAGTGTCAAGAGCATCAAGAAAGTTGGGAGTGTCTTGGAACGGCGGGGTTGCCTAGGGACAGAGGCTAGGGCTTGATGTAGAGATTGAGAGGATCATAGAGTGTCTAAGGATGTTAAGGGCCCTGGGCTGGAAGATCTGTGAGGGGAATCTTCTTGGGATTACTTTGAGAGCATTATATGGGTGAGTGCTTCTAGATCCTGAGAGAGAATTGATGAGTTGAGATTGTATCTCCTCTATTATTTTTTCTCGGTAGTAAAGCATTGCATGTCTCATGGATGTAGGCACTTGGACCAAACCACGTATATGGTTGTGTTCGTTTGTCTTCTTCTATCTTTTTATAGCAATAGATGGTGCCATATCTCCTATAGATGATTTTGGGCGAGTGATCCATGTTCCATAGTTGTGGATCTATCTTAACATCTTTCTCCTAATATGAGTCGAACATGATCTTGATGGAATCTTGGATTGTTTCTCAACCTTTAGATCATGATCGCAATCCTCCATGACCATTGGATCCTGTCGTCTATGCGCAACTCCTGTAGACACCTTGGATTAATCATAATTTGAGTTCAAATGAAAAAAAACCCATCCTATTTTGTTCATCTCCATCGAGCCGGCTCTATCAAAGATTAAACTGGCTCGACTACGTCTCACCCAAACTCCTACTTTCTATCTGCTTGAGAGAGCTAGTTTGGCTATGGTTTGAGCCGACTCGATCTCAGCCTAAGTCGACTCGATCCTGCATTCGAGCCAATGCGACTGCTTGCTGATACTAATTCTCCTCTACTATGGATCGAATTCGAGACATCAAATTCTAACAATCTCCATCTCGACTCGACATTCGGCCTCTACCTAACTTTGAGAGCTTGTAATCCATCTCGCCCCCATGCCCTGGGGCATGCCTACTGATCATGGATGGGCAAACATGGGAGTCGAGCTAGGCTGCTCGATCCCACCTCCATCATGGGCTATGTCCACTCTAATCAAAGATCTAATCAAGAAAGTCTCCTACGGCAATAGCAACTTCACTCTACGATGTCGCCTCTCATCCTCCCATGATTTCCATCTCGTGCCCAATCCATCTCCATCTAGAGCTCCACCTCATATTGGGCTCTCTATAAAGAGGTAATGTACTCTCATCCTCTTCTTTCCCTCCAATATCACTCTTTCACCATGCATGACCATCAAGATTTCATCACTAGCTACCCACCAATAGCCGTTTGAATCCAATCTACTTATTGAGATAAGATTCCGTCTGAAATTGGATATGTATCAAACCTCCTCCAATCTCCTTACTATGCCATCATGTATCCTCTAACTGACCATCCCAATGTCTTTGATTGCACAGCTCGATCCATCCGATAGATAAATAGTGCCCTCACTATTCTCTAGAAAGTCAAACTGCTTCTCTCTGCAACAAACATGATATATGCATGCAGAATCTAAAATCTGCTACTGAAAAAAATTAGATACCTCATCAGATATCTCTACGACATCATTCTCTAACTCACTATTGGCCATTGCTATGGTAGCCCTCATCTAATCCTTGAGTTGTGGGCAATCCTTGACTCAATTCCCTAACTTGTCGCACCTGTAGCATCTGATCTTGCTTTGGTCCCTCATCTTGGTCTTGGATCATGCTTCTCGCGATCCTCTACCACTCTGTCTACTATCTCCTACTCCTTCAGAAAATGCCAAAGCTAAGTTGCTTTCATCTGAGCTCGAAGCTGGGTTCTCCCTCCTGAGAACCTCATTCTGGAGTATCGCTATAGTGACCTCATCCATCTTGATGATACTCTTTTCAACTAGAAGAGCAGTCACCAAGGACTCATACGAAGGAGGAAGCAATGCTAGCAAGACCAATGCCCTGGTCTTCTACTTAAATTTTTCACCAACACTGAGGAGGTCGGTGAGGATCTTCTAAAAGTTGGAAAGATGCTCCCGCATGCTTTGGCCTTCGTCCATCCATAGCTATTAGAACTGCTTCTAAAGGAATAGCGTATTGATGAGCAATTTTACTATGTACAACTCCTCGAGCTTTGACTACAGTGCCGATAGAAAAGTCTCACCAAATGCATAGATCATGACATCATCTGCTAGGTACAAGCAAATCGTGCTCGCCGCCTGCATCTGGATCTACTTTCAATCCTTTACCTCTGTGGTAGCTGGCATCTCATCGTACAAGAGAGCATCAAATAACCCATGTTGGATGAGAACATCCTTTATCCTTGCTTGCCATAAAGAGAAATTATCCTTCCCATCAAATCTATTGATCTCCACCTTGATTATGCTTGTCTTCTTCATATTCTTCAATCTCTATCCACTATTGTAACCTACACTCTGGTACAACCTGACTCTGATACCAATATATTAGAATATCAGCTACTCTGATACCACTTATTAAGGAGTAGTACCAACGTATTGCGATAGAAAAAAATAAGAAAATAAAACAAGAAAGCAATCAAGTACATGGATCAACCCAAGGGCTCACCTCCATGGGGCATGCAAAGCTCCACTATGAAAGAGAAAAATAGGTACAAGAGGAGAACACCCACTCTCAACTCTCCGTAAATAAATCTCTCTCAACTAGAAGCTATCCTTTTAAAAGCTCTCTCAGAATCCTAAGGAGATTCTCAAAAGCTACAAGATGCTTTGCCCTCACAACCTCCTCATCGGATGTTATGCACTTGTTACTTCTCTCTCTCATGAGTTGCACGTACTTGGTGTTCTGCCAAGCTACTCTTGGCGGCTGCTTGAGCCTCTGTACATGCCTTTCACACCATGCATGCCACTTCCTGCTCCACAGCATCTCAGCCCTTTAAATAGGATGAAAATTCTCTTCTCAATAGTTCATAGGAGTCCTAATAGGACTTTTTCTCCAAATATGAGTCTAACATGATCTTGATGGAGTCATGGAATATTTCTCAACCTTCAAATCATAACCACAACCCTCCATAGCTGCTGGATCCTATGGTCCACATGCAATTCCCGTAGACTCCTTGGATTAATTACAATTCGAGTTCAAACAGAAACCCCATCCTATTTTGTTCGTCTCCATCGAGCCGACTCTATCAGAGATCAAGCTGGCTCGACTGCATCTCGTCCAAACTCTTGCTTTCTGTCTGCCTGAGAGAGCTAACTCGGCTATGGTTCGAGCCAACTCAATCTCAGCTCGGGCCAACTCAATCCTGTATCTAAGCCAGCTCGACTGCTTGTTGATACTGATTCTCCTCTATTATGGATCGAATTTGAGGTATCAAATTCTAACACAAAGAGCATCTGGGACCTCTTTCGGATGAACTTGAATAGTGAAGATAGTCACCTAAGTAGTTAGCTAAGAATTTGGTTGTGTTTGATCTCTACATAATCTAGCTCGGCCGACCTCAAAGCTAGCCAAACTCATTTTCAACCAGGCTTTGCCAAGTCAAATCTCACCATCACAATCGGGTTTCACATTAGGAGTCCTATACCAATAGAGTTTCTCCTCAAACAAACTTCTATACCTTGCTATTAGTGGCAGACCTTGGCACTCTTATGCCAAGAACCTTGGATGTGCAACCCTTTGTAATCCTGGACTCCTCCCTTAAAAACCTACCACAATCCTAAATTAGTGAATCCACTGCTTTTATCAACCTTCAACCTAGGACAATTATTCACTTGTAGGTGACCTTGAAAGTGGCTAAACTACAGAGGAATAGTTGAGACTCGCCAGAGTATTCTGATTGTATCCATCTATCGAAGCTACTAGCCAACTCTTGATCCTGACGAACTCCTTCCAGCAGCCAACTAGACTCCTTTAAGTCTTTCATTTGAACTCCTTCAAGTCTTCCAATGAACTTCTTCAAGTCATCCATCAAACTCGTTTCAGTGGACATGTTAGTTGCCTTATATCGTGAACATCAATCGAGCAGACTTAAACAATAGGAAGACCTCGGCATCTATTCAAGTTCAACCCCCAATATAGTAGATATCAGTCAACATGTAGATGATCTCCGAGAAGTCTGAACCTCTCCCAAGCTATTGAAATGAGAAGTTGTTCACTATCTATAACAGTTCCATCCAAACTTCAACTATTAATTTCTAACAAACTGACAAGTCATGATAAAGGACACTACTCTCCGTAACAAACTCTACATGGTCCCATATGGCCTACTACTAGATAGTTATGACTATCACCATCAGTTTGTTACCAGCTCCACCTATATAAGAGACTCTCTAGATATATTTCTTTCTAAGCTCAAAACTCTGCTAAAATTCACTGAGTGCTCCATTTCTAGCAATCAAAGAGCTGACTTAGCCATTGGAGGATCTTGCTGGAACCACCCAAACTTCAGTTTGGACTCATTTTATACGTCCCGATGATGACCTCTTCTTCTCCAACTCTAGCTTTCCAGCATCTATAGTTTTCTACACCAACAGAATTAGTGCTAGACGAAGGAATTCTCTCTTATCCCTTATTCTTAAAGGAGCGTTAAGCCAGATTTCTACTTTGCTCTAGCTTCTTCTTCTTCAATCAGTTCATCAAGATGCTGCCCAGAAAGGCATCAACCAGGCAGTCTACTATCTCTGCGACTAGATCTCGGCTAGATCTGCCTCCTCTAACTTCATCTTCAGCCACCCAGGCTCCTCCACTGGTGGTAGTTGTGGACATGGAGCAGTTCAACCTACTAATCCAGCAGGTCAAGAGACTCACCGAAGTGGTGCAGGCTATGCAGCAACCTCCAGCACCTGTCCTACCAAAAAAACACTCATCAGAGTACCTCAGACCTAGTGTGGGGTGGCCCCACTTGGATGAGCCATCTAGTGACCCTTGGGAAGAAGATGTAGTGGGCAGAGAGCCCCTACTCTGCTTATGACTCTACCCCTAGGAGATCCTTGCCTCCCTTTAACCAACGGACCCACGAGATCCATGATCAAGAAGATCTGCTCGATCAAAAATTTTAGAAAATGAATTGATGGATTGAGAAACTCCACCATGCTCCTCCCATCCATGATGATGACATCTGCATCGACCATCCTTTCTTTTTGCAAATCATGCGGGAGCCTGTCCTGCTGAACTTTAAGCTCCCTCAATTCGAGAGCTATGATGGAACTTTGGATCCGATCGATCATCTTAAGGCCTTCTAGATGATGATGCTGCTCCATGGCATACCAGATGCCATTCTATGTCGAGCTTTTCCATCTACCCTAAAGGAAGTAGCAAGAAATTGATACTCGAGCCTTAAGTTGGGTACAATCTTTTTTTTTTCAATCAAATGAGCCATCAGTTTGCAACTCATTTTATAAGCATCCAGTGTCCAAGGCGACGCTCGGACTCCCTCATTAACATAAAATAGAAGGAAGGAGAGTTCATTCGAGCTTACATCAACCACTTCAATGCTATTGCATTGAAGATCTGAAACTTAGACCAATCTATATCCATGGCCGTGTTGAAGGACAATCATCAGAAGAATGATCTTCTATCCTTTCTAGAGAAGAAGTACCCTAGGAATTTTGCTAATATGTTGGCATGAGCTGAAGGTTATGCCCAAGCTGAGGAGGCCTTCAACTTGAAGGATGATGAGGCCGCAAGAGAGTGGTAAGCGGATGAATCTAGCAAGCCCACAGCTGAAGAGAAGTCGAGTGAAGCTCAGCTGCGCTCCATAACTCCTCCTGAGTGCAAACGAGCTTGGAGAGGCCTGAGCTCGTCAGCAAAGTAGCCCTGATTGAAGGGCATGGTGAAACTCTCCCTCCAGAAGGTTCCACAACTATGTCCCCCTCAATACTCTAAAGACTCAAGTGCTAATGAAGATCAAGGAGCAACTACCAAGGCTAGAGAGGATGCACACCCATCTTGACAAGCATAATCCTAACATGTATTGTCTCTATCATCATGACCATGGTCACCAAATAGAAGAATGCATTCAGCTCTAAGATGAGATCGAGGAGCTCATCAGGATAGGCTAGCTTGGCCGATGTCGAGGTAGGCTGGCTTGGCCGATTTCTTTGACATCAGCATGAAAGAAGGAAAGATCGATAGAGAGCACTGCCATAGCTAGAGCTATCAAGGAGAAAGGTGCAACAAGAAGATCGGCCTCCACTGGGCATCATCAATACTATCTCTAGGAAACTTCGATGAGGGAAAGCTAGCGGATCAGCAGAACTTGCTAAGCAGTGGAGGACTGAGGAACCCATTTATTTCACTAAAATGATGCTCAAGAAATTCAATTCCCGCATAATGATGCAGTTGTAGTTTCTTTGAATATTGCTGATTATGATGTATGCCACATTCTTATTGATAATAAAAGCTTGGTCTATACTTTGTTTTACAATGCTTTCTCCAAAATGTCCATACCTAATAGCCGTTTGGGACCAATGAGCTCCCTACTAGTAGGATGTTGGGAATGTGCACACTTTCCACATAGATCGGCATGGCCGTTAGTGATCAACCAAGCAACAAGGAAGAACCTCTCAAAGATTACTGCGGAAGCATGATCAAACAATTCAAGAAATAAAGAAGAAGAGAAGAAGAGATTTTTAGGATAAAAAAGCTTTTATTAAGTATATCTCAGCCTTATTACAATCTTGACCTATTTTCAGTATATATACTTTACAAAGGATCAAGCCCAAGCTCATAGAAAAATTCTCTAAATCCAAACAACTCATGTACACAAAATAAAGGTGAGTCGGCTAAGTTCCTAAACTTTGCTATTCAGACTGATTCTTCTTCCGGCTCACTCCCATCTTTCTATGACCTATCCTCTCATGTTCCCAAGACTTGAGAGCGCCACTTCTGAACTGACATTCTCCACCTTGGTGCTTTCAATTCCTTATGAACTCATCTCTTCTCAACAGATCCATCCATGCCACACATCTCTAAAAGCTATCTCTGGGGAGTACCGTCGTGAGTGCATCAGACTAATTCTCCTTGGTATGGACCTTCATCAGTTTTACTTCACCTTCCTCCACCAGCTCTCTGATCCTATGGTACCTCATGTCTATATGCTTTATGCGTGCATGATAGACTGGATTCTGTGCCAACAACAGAGTACTCTGACTATCAATGAATAGTGTAACCTTGCTCTGCTCCACCCCCAACTCATCAATCAGCCTCCTTAGCAAAAGGGCTTTCTTTGCAGGCTCCGTTATCTCAATGTACTCAGCCTCTATGGTAGACAAGATCGTGATTGGCTGAAGGATTGATCTTTAAGACACCGATCCACCATATATGCAGAAGAGGTATCCAGTAGTAGACCTCCTTGTATCAAGATCACCAGCATAATTTGCGTCAACAAACCTTCTAGAGAACTTGAATCTTCACACATCTTCATGGATTGTTCTCCAAATCCTTTTGGCTGTCCACCAAATACCAAACCATAATCCCTAGTTCCATGTAGATATCTCAATATCTTTTTCAATGCTTTCTAGTGTTCCTTCCTAGAGTTGGCCATGTATCTACTAACCGTGCTTACTGCATGTGCTATATCTAGTCTACAGCACACCATAGTGTATATCACACTGCCTACTGTATTTGCTAAGAGACTCGTTCCATGTACTCTCTCTCCTCTTCTAACTGGAGGCTCTGTAACTTGGAGAGAGACATATGGCTCGACAATAGCGTCTCTGCAGGTTTAGCCTTCTCCATCCCAAACCTCTCGAAAACTTTCTGGACATACTTTTCTTGTGACAAATGGAGCACTCCTTTGCACCTATCTCTGCAAATCTCCATTCCAAGGATTTTCTCAATTGGACCTAAATCCTTCATCTCCAACTTAGATAATAATGCTCTTTTCAACCTTTTCACAGCATTGATGCTTCTCCTGGCTATGAGCATATCATCTACATATAGTAACAGGTACAAAGCATCCTCCTCATCTACATTCTTAATGTAGATGCAGCAATCATGTTCACATCTACTGAAATCCAAGCTCAACACAAAGCTATCGAACCTTTGATACTAACGAGGGGATTGCTTCAAGCCATACAAAGAATTTTTGAGTAAACACACCTTTTCTTCCCATCCCATCTCCATGAAACCATCTGGCTACTTCATGTAAATTCTTTTCTTCAAAGTCCCATAAAGGAAGGCTGTCTTCACGTCCATCTATTTCAATTTTATGTTATGCTGTGCCACCAGTGACAGCAAAATTTGAATAGATGTATGATGCACCACAGAAGAAAAATTTCTGTATAGTCAATCCCTTCCCTTTGTTAGTATCCCTTTGCTATCAACCTTGCTTTGAATCTAAGTTCACCTTGTTCTAAAGGTGTCTCTTTTTTTGAGAACACCCACTTTGAGCTAATAGGTCGACCACCCTCTGGAAGATCCACCAGCTACCATGTATGATTCTTCTCAAGTGATTCCATCTCCTCCATCATGGCCTGCATCCATGAATCATGATCCTCACTCTCCATGGCCTCTGCATAATTTTTTAGATCTCCATTAGTAGTGATGAGTGCATAGGAGATAACCTCATCAATGCCATATCTGACAGGTCTCCTAATAGTATGCTAGAACTTGTGCAAAGCTACTCCCACTAGGACATCTCTGCTTGATGTTTGTGGCTGCTCCTGCACATCTATTTGAACTGTCGGCCCTTCATGCTAATTTTCAATTTAAGACAATACTTTTCTATCTAGCTCCATCTCAATAGGAACACTCCTGTAAGTGGATGTAACCTGCATGCCATCATTCTCTGACTGGCCACCACTGTTAACCTTTGTTTTTTCAGTTTCATCTATCCTAGACTTCCTCAACATGCTCTTCTCATCAAAGATAATGTCTCTATTGATTACTGACTTCTGTGCCTGAGAGTCCCATAGCAGGTACCCCTTGACTCCTTGTGAATACCCTATGAATGTCATCCTTTTAGATTTTGGATCCAATTTGCTCCTCTCGGTTGCCTCCATATGTGCATAGGCTGTGCAACCAAAGACTTTTAGGTGGCCAAGCTCCACCTTCTTTCTACTCCAGACCTCCTCTAGAATGTTTCCATTCAACTTATGATGAGAGAACCTATTCATAAGAAAATAAAAAAAAGTTAGAGCATCACCACAAAAGGACTTTAGGAGTGCTATCTGCAGCCTCAAACTCCATACCTTGTCGATCAGTGTCTAGTTCATCCTTTCCATGACACCATTTTACTGAAGAGTCATCTTCACCGTGTAATGACATTTGATGCCATTTTTCTTATAGTACCTTCTAAACTCCAGGCTTGTATACTTTTCTTCATTATCTGACCTCAGATACTTTACCTATCTCCCTGACTCTTTCTCTACCTTAGCTCTTTAGGCTCTGAACCGGGCAAACACCTTTATTTTTTTTTATTAGATAAATCCACACCTTTCTTTAGAAATCATCAATGAAAGTGATAAAATATTTTGCCCCACCTCTAGCTGATACAGGAGCTGGTCCCCACACATTCGAGTGCACTAAATCTAGCACTCTCTCGCTACGCTTGGTACTTCTGACAAACTTCATCTTATGTTGTTTGCCAAAGATGCATGGCTCACACAAATCTGTGTCCTCTTTCTTCAGGGATGGGATCATACCTCTTCTACTTAGTTCTATGAGTCTAAGGTCACTTATATGATCCATTTGATAGTGCCATAGCTGATATAAAATCTGCTCCTCCTATACCGCTGCAAGCACCTCTATACTATCATTCATCATTGAGCCTTTCATTCTATGAAGATTGTTGCTCAGTCTTCTACCTCTCATCAATACCAAAGCTTCCTTAAAAACTTTTAGACATCCACTCCCAGCCTAGCTACTAAAAGCATAATCCTGCTCCTCCAAGTAGCCCAAAGAAATCAAATTCTTTTTCAACTTCGGTATATGCCTGACGTTTGATAATGTATGAATGATCCCATCATACATCCTCACCCTGATAGAGCCAACTCTAGCTACTTTGCATGGGTGATCATCTCTAAGGCTGACACTTCCATCATCGGCCTTCTAGTAGGTAGCAAACCACTCCTGACAAGAAGTGTAGTGGTGCAAGCATGCTGAATCTAATATCCCCAGAGTATCGCACTCTATGGATCCATCTGATACAACTAGCAGGTCTTCTCCACTGCTCATAGAAGCTGTATCATCTTCCTTGCTGGCCTTTCCTTTTTCTGATCTCAAAATGGGACAATCTCTCCTCAGGTGTCTAGACTGATGATATTTATAACATTTCAATGTCATCTTCCTTTGATCGTGAGACTTTGACCTACCCTTGGATTTTTCTCTTGCCCTCTCCTTTGATCTTTCCTGTCTTTCGTTCACAGTCAAGATCTCAGACTTAGGGTCTCCCTTGCATATCTTTTTCCTTTGCTCATTTGATCTGAGCATACCAACAATCTCTTCATAGTTTAGGATCTTCTTTCCATAAACTAAAGTTGTTATGAGACCATCATACAAACCTGGGAGAGAACATAATAGCAGTAATGCCCGATTCTCCTCATCGATCTTCACATCCAAACTCATCACCTCAAAACACACCTGATTAAACTTTTGGACATGTACAATAAGATCTCCACCTTTAGGCATCCTCAGATTATATAGTTATTTCTTCAACCATAGCTTATTGGTCATGTTCTTTCCCATGTATGCGTTCTCCAGTCTCTCTTAGAGCCCTTTTGCCATATTCTCTATGCAAACCTCGGGCAAAACCTGATCGACCAAGCATATCCGGATTATGCTAAAAGTAATTTCCTCCAATTCTTTCTAATCCTCAACACTGATCTTTTTCAGCCTTTCTTTTATCAAGACCTTGTAGATCCTCTACTGAACCAACAAGTCTTTTACTCTTTGATGCCATAGGATAATGTTTTCCTTACTATCAAACTTCTCAAAATCCACCTTGAATTCACTCGATCTCATGACTTCAAATAAGTCAAGAACAAATTCCTAACACCCTTCATGATCACGCACACCAATAAAACTACCCTCTAAAGAAGATCTAACTAGCCCTAGATCCTCTTTCCAAACTTTTGTATCATTGTTCCTCCGTGTAAATAATCTCCACCTTAATTTAGAGACAGCCATGAAGCAAACTAGAAGTTTTAGGATAAAATCTAATGCAACAGATACTAGATGTACTAAACCATAGGTGTCTTCCTTCTTTCCATGCAACACCACTTTGATACCAATTATTGGTAATGCACACTCTTTCCACATAGATTGGCATGACTGTCGATGATCAGCCAAGCAATAAGAAAGAACCTCTCAAAGATTACTGCGAAAGCATGATCAAAAAATTCAAGAAATAGAAAAGAAGAGAAGAAGAGATTTTTGAAAGAAAAGAGCTAATCTCAGCCTCATTACAATCTTGACCTATTTTCAGTATATATACTTTATAAAGAATCAAACTCAAAAAAACTCTCTAAGATCAAACAATCCACGTACATAAAATAATAATCCATAAAAATTTAGCTGGCCCAGTTTTAGACTAAGCCGGCTAACCTGCGACTGGGTCGGCTCTATCTCAAACTGAGTCAACCCAATTGTGTACCATACCAGTAGTCCAAAAATGCTGCTTTCTATCTAAATTTTTCTTTAAAACCTGGCCGATCCAACCCTGGACTGAGTCAGCCCAGTTTCTAACTTAGCCGATCCAGTCTCAGGGTGAGCTGGCTAAGTTTCTAAACTTTGCTATTCAAACTGATTCTTCTTCTAGCTCACTCCTACCTTTACATGACCTATCTTCTCATATTTTCAAAACTTGAGAGCGCCACTTCTAAGCTCACATAGGATTCACCGATGATGCAGTATCGATCAAAGGAATAATAACTCAATCCATAGTGGTATGTCGGTACCTAAGACAATCAAAGATTCAAGTGAATCTTTTGGTAGAGAAGGCTCCTTCCACCTACAACACAATTTTTGGTCGATCTGGTTTAAATACACTTTGGACAGTGGTGTCAACTTATTATCTGAAAATAAAATTTTCAACAAGTTATGGGATTGGAGAAGTCAGAGGAGATCAAGCTTTGGCAAGACATTGCTACTCAATTGCTTCATAACTGCTTGTTGTTAAAGCAACGAATAAAGATTAAGTCTAATTTTAATTTTTAGAATAGTGGTGAGTTAGGTGTCAATTTTTTTGAGGATTGAAGGCTAAATTACATTTAATTTTAATTAAAAATAAAATTTTTTAATTTATTTTTAAAGAAAAAATTTAAATAAGTAGATTAAAGAGAGCAAATTGAGAGTTTAACAAATTAAAAGAAAAATAAAAGAAAATAAATACTTATTACTTAGGGTTTTTGAGAATTAATGAGAGTTATTCTAGAATTTTGAATCCATCTCCTGCATGGTTGTGGTAATTCTTTTAATACAAAATTTTATTATTTTTAAGAATTTAGTTATGATTATAATTTATTTTCTTAGAGTATGAATTATGTCTCTTGATAATGATCTATCTCTATGAAATCATAAACTATTCAATACTTTAATTCTTAAAAATTAATAACATGACTTTTAATGATTATTTTCTACAATAAATTATTAAATTAAGTATGGACTGTAACTACTGGTCACAATCCATCCTAATGAATATAATTTATTTAAATCTTTAATTAATAAGTAGCATGTCAAGTAATCAAGATCTCATGCATAAAAAGATAAATTTTATTAAAAATTGAGCAAGAGAACATGTTTGCATAAAAAGTAATTACAAAGGATTAAAAAAAAATTACAATCCATGTCAAAAGATTTCATCTACTCTCCCAAAATCCAGCTTCTTAGCCGTGCATGGCTTCAGAACTTCTTTGATTGAGGGTTGGAAGAAGAAACAAGGAAGAAAGAAGGAGGAGAAGAGAGGAAAGGAGGGAAGAAACTTTATTTTTTTCTCTATTTTTGGTGTAGAAAACTTGTTCTCAGGCTATAGGAGTAAGAGTGCTTAAACAGAGGAGGAAACAAGATCATTAGAGCTATTTTCGAAGTCAAAATTCGAGTCTGGATCAATTTCTAACACCTTGATAAATTTTGGCCATTGGATCTTGATCAAATAATCTAAAACCAGCTCAAAAATCATCAAGATTAGCTGCTAAACCCCTGATTAACTGTCTAGATTAATTCACAACAATTGGATCACCGTCTTGATGAATTTCCACCATTAGATCGTGCAAAATCACCTCTAGAATCCTTAATTAGGTCGAAATGAATATCTAACATTGGATCTCCACTGGCATCAATGTCTACTATTCGATCGTGCAATATTGTAGCCAAAGACCACCACAGACCGGGCGCGATGAAGACCACAGCCAATCAGAAGTGGACGGACTAGATAAAATGACCAAAATACCCCTATGTGACATGGTAAAAATGTTGTAGACCTCTTAGCGGTCTAGGTCCTCCACGTGGCGCATGCCTACTGAGCTGGGCGGTCCACACTTGTTCCATGAATAGGCCGATCAGTCCACCATGCACCAGCCTATTTTTTTTTATTTAAAACTTTTGGGCTTCATAATTTTTTCATTTTATCTCCGATTTGACTGAAATTTATTGCATTAGAACCCATAAATCAAGATGAACTTCTTTTTTTATAAAATACTAATAAAAATATTATTTTTTTAAATAAATATTAATTAATATTAGATTTAATACTATTATTTAGTAATTTATGATAATTATCATACTTTTCAACTTGAGTTTTACTCATCCTCGAGTAAAAAGAGAAAAATTAAAGATATGTACCGACTCAATAAGATGTGAAAGTTTTTTTAGATTACCTTAAAGTCAGTTGATACCTAATCAGAGATTTAATAAATACATCATTGGATTATTAATTCCATTCCGAACAATGGTTAAGTGAAGAACATAAAATTTTAGAGCTTTTCTTTGACCAATTTTCTACCTTTATTCTTTAAATCATCTATCTTTAATATGGACTATAGTTTTTTTTTTCTTTTTTTATATACTCCTAGTGTAATGTTTTAATCTTTTATTCTTTCTATCTGACCCTTGTAATGAGCTTTGGACCAATAACTGTCAAACCAATTAGCTTTAGGGCACTAGGTATAGAACACCCCCAGGGCTTACTGACTCGAGTCAAATAGACTATAGGTTAAAACTAACAATATAACAAGCTTCTTCACATTGCCCACTTTTTGATGCAAATAACATTGCTTACTTAGGTGTTGGGAATTATGTCTCAAAGCCAATCATCAGCCTGTTGACGGTTGAGCTATATTGTAATTATAATTTATTTATTAATAAATAAAATATATTTTTAATATTTTTACCATAAGTTTTCATCTTCTAATGAACTCCATTATTGTGATGAAGCCCATAAGACTATTTAGGTTCAATAAAGAGAGGATTTATCGATTAGTCCTTAAAACTATTCACAACCAAATGATAGGCTGTTAATTAGGATGACAACGTCTATCGAGCATAGGTTGTATGCCATATAGATTGGTCATCCTCTTAACCAAGGAGTGTAGAGATACTGGTATGGCATACAGGTGAGATGTAGGGTAACATCGTCACTGAATGTGACCAACTTCAGAGCATTCTACTATTGAGAATGTCTCTGATGGGATATAGGTATATGTGTCTTTTAGACCTGAGATCATCTTAGTGGCTTGCAAGCAACTCACTATGCTTTGGTAGTAGACTAACTAAAATTTCTAATTTAATAATGTAAAGCTTCTAGGCATAGTCAAGTACTTGCGAAGTTGGTGTGTGATCAAGATGGAATTGACCACTCCAAGAGTTGGAGAAGAATGTATCACTATATTTTAATATAGCAAAACCTTGGCTAGGATAATCCATCAGATGGATTTGATATTTTGAAATATAATGTGGACAACCTGATCAGAGTTGATAGTTGAACTCTAAGATATCCTATGAGCATTTTGGTCAAGAGGATGAATTATATGAAAACTATATCCGCATGGGTTCTAAGGATGTTGTTCTACACATTCGACTTATCCGACCGTCAAATACCATTGTTAGATGGTTACTTTAATTGGTATAGGAATTTATTTCTATGCTATCAGCTTATATTTGGATCTATAAGGTCACACACATTAGAGTTCATGATCTGATCAGATGGTTGATCAACGATTGAGAATCGTTCTAAGGTTAAACGTTCAATACGATTGATGTTTAACCTAGTGCAAGTATTGTAGAGGATTGATTAGCAATTTGATTGCTAATTGGCTTAATTTAATTAAGTCAAAGGATTGAGATTAAGTCTAATTAAATATGATTTAATTAGATTTAATTTGGATTGGATTGGATCAAGTCTAATTGGTTTATTGGATAAGCCAAGTGCAAGAAAGAACTAGTCCTAGTTCAACTAGAACTTGGGTTAATTAAATTTCTAATTTGATTAGAAAATTAGTTTAAAACTAAATATAATTTAATCTAATTTAATTATATTCTTAATTAGGTTAAGACCAAATTTAATTGGATTGGTTTACTTTTGATTTAATTTGGTTGGAGAAACCAATTTTAGATCAAGCCAAAATAAGAATCTTAGTATGACTAGGATTCCATATCTTATGCCACCTTGACCCCACGCCATTCTCCCTTTATTTTTGGCATTGAATCCCCTCTCTCCAACCTTTCACAGACGTCCCCTCTCCCTCTCTCTCTCTTATTTGGAATAAGTTATGGACATTGGCTTAAGAAGGTAAGTTGTTGTGGTTTGTCTGGATTCTATGTGATAGAATCCCAACAAACTTGGATTCTTTCCCTTATGCTGCCCACACCTAATTTCCCTTCTTTGTTTTTCATGGTAAATGAAGGAATTTTGTACACAAATCTTAGGTGGTCCATGGCATAGGATGAGGAGGGGGCACCCAAGTGTTGGGCACCACAACAACCTGCCTTATATTGACCTACCTTGTCTAGGAATTTGACCCACACAAGGCTCTTCCATAACTTATTATTTAAAATAAATTTTTACTTGAATTTTTTATGAAACATAGAAATTTGAAGAGGTTTTGGATGTATGAAAATCAGAGCAAAATGATTCTTGGACAATGGGTTTTCATATACACTAATCTAGGTGTTTAGGTGAGAGAACAAAAAAGAAGAAGAGGGTCTTCTTCTAGGGTTATCATGTTCCTCTCTTTTCTTCCACCTTTTTGAGATTACTTGAGAGTGTATTAGATCAGTAATCTCTCCTCCTTCCTCTCATCTTTTGAAGAGTCTAAATCTAGAAGAAGGAAGCACTAGATTGACTGTCAAAGAAGGATCAGCACAGTACTAGCATATTATGTTGATTTCCTGCATAGGACTTCTGATCATGGTTCGTGGGCTTGTGTCGATGACTCTTAGAGGCTGGACATGTGTGCAGCTTGCAACATTATCCTCAAGTCTAGATCAGTAAATTAGAAAGTCTAACTTGCACAGATAATAGATCTGATCTATTCTACATTTGCATTAGGTGTAGTGTAGATGCATGTTGACGTGATCAACATATTTTATTTTTTTTATATTTAGTTTTTGATTTAATATCTTATCATAATCATATAATATAACCTTAGATCTAAGATATTCTCTAATATTTAATATTAATTTTGATTAATTTTAGTCTTTTGCTGCCTGATCTTAAAAATATTTCAAGATCCAGCCCTGAAATTCTAGATTTGATTCCTTCAATTGGTATCAACACCTTGATTAATTAGCTAAAATTAAAAATCATGATAACACGAATTATTTTAAGATTGTCCTACTGTAAGATTTATCCCTTATAGTGGAGAGATTGTCCTAGTTCGTGTAGATCTACTTCTTATCATAAATTTATTAGATGTGATGTAATTTTATTTATAATTTATTAGATTTAAAATAATTTTAGATCTAAAAATAAAAGTTTTAGATTGTATAGACTTTTATAAGATTGTCTTACTGTAAGATTTATCCCATATAGTGGAGAGATTATCCTTGTACGTACTGATCTAAAATATTGATCAAATAATTTTAGATTAGATCTAAAAGATTTTATAATCTAAT
The DNA here is from genome assembly GCA_006176705.1 of Cocos nucifera. NCBI lineage: Eukaryota > Viridiplantae > Streptophyta > Magnoliopsida > Arecales > Arecaceae > Cocos > Cocos nucifera. Next base: position 175,042 of record QRFJ01003248.1, read on the forward strand.
TAAAAATATTTTAATTATTATAAATATATTAGATTTGATCTAAGATAATTTATGATTGATTAGAGTTGAAATTATTTCAATTACATTAACCTATTTAGATTAGATCTAAAGTAGTTTCATGCTTATCTTTCCTGCATATTGATTATGAATCAAACATGCAACTTGGTTGATAAAACTATGTTGTAAAAAAATTTTACAAACATGAAAGTCTTTGAAAAGTCAAAATCCTAACCCTCAGCCCAAAACTTAATTAAGAATTAAAAAGTTGTTTGATTAGGATCTAGGATTATGAACTGAAGATCCTAAGATACAAATCATAACACATTGGGTTAGATGATTTAGTGAGGATTAGATCCATTAATTGGGTTAGACCTAGGGTTAGATTAAAGAATGGACTTAATTACAGAATTGACTAAGTCTAATCAATTGTTGTCTTAGATTAGGTCAAGGTTCTCTATATTAATTACAATAGTTATAGTTGGTCAAGTCCGTGTCTTTAATGAGACCCAAAATGGACTTGATTCTTGGCTACGTGGTCTAGCATAAACTGTTAGGTTGATCTAACTAAGACTGATTAAACTAGTTAGTATTTAAAGTAAACTAGACCGATGGTCTTTAATTGGTAGCCCACTTACCTAGATACTTCTAATGGTGTCTAAGGCAAGCTTTGGCAAATTCTCCCACTGATTGGACTTACCTATCCTCTTGATGAAATTATGTTTTGATCAGATCACTTGACTATTCGAGCGACCCATGTCGGCTAGGTAAATTAGTAATGACTGATTTAGGTGCTCCTAGATCAGCCTATTAATGGTCTCCCTTAAGCTGACTTGATGAAGCTAGTGGGAGGATCATGACAAGCTGATTTATTTGATCCTTTTTTTTTTAAAATTAAATATTTTAAAATTATTAGGTTCCTAAAATAAAATAGTTATTATGATAACTAGATCATCATCTTCCATTAAGTGGATGATAATTGATCCATTAGTTTGATAATCACTAGAGGCCCAAAGGCCTGGTGTTTATCAACTAATAAAATTATCATTCATTATATGATTTCTTTGCCACATCTTTTTAAATGATGGTTAGGTTAGCCAACCAAAGTTGGGCCTAATCATTTATTAGTTTAATGGACCAAGTATGGTCGTGTTAATGGTTGGACCTAACTGGACCTTTTCAGTGGAGGCCAAAGTCTATTGATTAGAGACTAGGATAAAAAATTTAATTACAAAAAATTATTTGGACAAAGAATTGGTTATGAACCTATCCTTAGATGTAGATGGGTTGGCCAACCAAAGTTGGGCTTATGTGCAGTCTATGTGGATTCTTGTATCTACTAAGGAATTAGGATAATTCCTCGAATTGGAGGTAGAGGCTACCAATTCGAATAAAATAATGGAAGAAATTTTTGATTAAAGTCCAAATCTTTAGGTTTAATGAATTAATTATTAATTAGATTATAATTTTTCTTTGTACAGATATGGTCACTTCTCTATCGCTCCAATCATTATTGGATAATGATAAGTTGGTGGAACCCAACTTTGATAGCTGGTACTGAAAGTTGAAGATAGTTATGGAGCACGAAAGGATCCTATATATGTTGATAGATCATGCACCTAAGGAGCTAGCTGGAGCCAGCTGCTAATGCATGTGGAACGTCAGAGATACTTACCAGAAGTGGCTTAGTTATCGAACCATGGTGCACTGCATTATGCTGGCTACCATGAGCGATGAGTTCAATCATAGATTTGAGACGGCTTAGCCAAAAGATATGCTTCAAGTGTTGGAGTATTCTTTTAGCACACCTAATGATGTTGAAAGGTACAAGACCAGTTGTGTATCTTCAACACCAGGATGCGGGATGGTGCCTCTATCACTAATCATGTATTGTACATGATCGAGCTGATAGAGCAATTGAGCAAGCTTGGCTTTCCTTTACATAAACAGCTTGAGAAGCATGCAATACTAAACTCACTATCTAAGTCTTTTCTTCCATTGCTCAATCATTTTAGAATGACAAAGCCTAAAGTAGACTACCATGGGTTACTGGGGTTGCTTCAAAACTTTGAGAAGGATCACCAACTTAATAAGGAGTCGGTAAACTTAGTGGAAGGTTCATCTTTTGGTTCTCAACCCTTTAGGAAAAGGAAGAAAAATAAGAAGAAGAAAGCAAAAAAGGTGCAAGTCAGGCTAGGATATTCTATGCAGGGCCAGACTAGGAAAATCAAGCCCAATAAGAGTCAAGCCGAATGCTTCTTTTGCAAGAAGTGGGAGCACTGGAAAAGGAATTATCCTTAGTATATTGCTTCGCTAGACTCAAATAGGTAGAGAAAGAATCAAGTTGTTGCTAGGCAAGGTATTTATATGATAACATCTTAGAATTTCTCTATTTATGATTTTATTGACTGGATATTGGATACCGGTAGCCTTTATCATATTTGCAATTCATTGCAGGGGTTGCAGGTCAGTAAGAGATTTGAGCAAGATGAAAGGTTACTGAACATTAGAGATGGAAGGCCAGTTCTAGTTCTAGCTTTAAAAATTTTGAAACTTGTATTTAAGTTCCATATTATTGTTCTTAATGATTATCATTTCTGTCCTAGTTTCTTTCTGAATATTATTTCTATAGATCTTCTGGCCAAAAACGATTATGAAATTTCAATAAAGAAATAAGTTTGTAATATCATTATGAATGGTGTTACTATTTTCTATGGACATTTGAACAATGGTGTGTATATGCTATCACAACCTATTAATGTTGTCTATTCAACTGGCAAGCATTCTAAACTAGATAGTGTATCAGATATCTACTTATGGCACTGTAGACTAGGTCATATAAACAAGAATAGAATAAATAGGTTGGCTCAAGAGAAAATTTTCGAAGTCAATGATTGTGAATCACTTCAAATCTATGAGTCCTATCTTTTTAGTAAAATGACTAAGTCATCTTTTACTAGAAAAGGTGAGAGAGCCATTGAGCTCTTAGGTCTAGTACATACTGATGTATGTGGACCAATGAGTACAAATACTAGAGATGGATATTTTTACTTCATCACTTTCATAGATGATCTATTCAGATATGGATATGTCTATCTAATGAAATACAAGTCAGATTCATTTGAAATATTCAAACAATTTCGAAGTGAAGTAGAAAAATAAACTAGGAATAGTATTAAAATGTTTCGATCTAACCGAGGAGAAGAATATCTTTCCGATGAGTTTTCCACGTATCTAGGAGAGAATGGGATTCTCTCTTAATGGACTCTTCCAGAAACACCACAACATAATAGTGTGTCTGAAAGGAGGAATCAGACTCTGTTAGACATGGTCTGATCCATGATGGGTTTTGCCAGCTTATCGATATTCTTTTAGGGTTATGCACTCGAATTGGCTTGTTATCTATTAAATAAGTTTCCAAGTAAGTCTATAGTTAAGACTCCATATGAGATATGGACAGGACGTAAGCCAACACTTTCACATCTTAGAATTTGGGGGTGCCCAACTTATGTCAAAAGATTAGTTACAGATAAACTTGGACCTTTGTCTAACAAGTGCACATTCATAGGGTACCCAAAAGAGACCAAAGGATACTATTTCTACCTTACTGATGAACAAAAGGTGTTCGTCTGTCTTAAGGCAACCTTTTTGGAAAAGAAATTCCTTGATGAAGGAATTATTTCCTCTAAGGTTGACTTAATGAAGTTCAATAGGTAGAAAAATCAACACCTGTAGCTGAACCTGAGTTGCATTTGATTAGATCAGATCAAGAGCCTAGTATACCTACACCATTAAGGTGATCCAGTAGAGTACCGCATCATCCAAACAGATACTATAGTTTCTTGTGTTGGGAATGTGTCTCAAAGCCAATCATCAATTCATTGACAGTTGAGCTATACTTTTATAATTGTATATGAATATGAATTAATAAAAATAATTTTGATATTTTTCATCATAAATTATTTTTATCTTCTAATGAATTCATGTGTTGTGATGAAGTTCTTAGGACTATCTAGATTCAACAAAGGAGGATTTGTCGTTTAGTCCTTAAAATAGTTCATGACCAAATGATACGTTGTTACTTAGGATGATAATATTTATCGAGTATAGATCATTATGTGCCATATAGGTTAGTTGTCCTCATAACCAAGGAGTGTTGAGACATTGGTATGACATGCAAGTGAGATGTATGGGCACATCTGCACTGAACGTGACCAACTCCGGAGCTTTTCTCCTATCAAGATTAGCTTCGATGGAATATGGGTATAAGCGTCCCTCTGATCTAAAATCACTATGTTGACTTTCAAGCAACTTGTTGTGCTTTGGTGCTGGACTATCTGAATTTCTAATTCAGTGACGAAAGGTTTTTGGGCATAGTCACGTACTTGAAGAGTCAGTGCATGTATCAAGATGTGATTGATCACTCCTGGTTTAGGAGCTGTACTCAATTATATTTCAATTTAGCAAAGCCTTGGCCAGGATACTCTTAGTGAGGAGTCATGGGACTAATTGCATTGAGACACGATATAGATGTATTTTCTAGGGTTGACAGTCTAACCCTGGGTCATCTATTACATAGAGGTCATAGGGATGAATTATACGGTAACCATATTCGCGTAGGTTCTAATGATTATGATTACGACTATTCAACCTATCTGGATGTCAGATACCATTGCTTGATGGTCATTTTGATTAGTACAGAAAGTGATTCTTACGCTATCGGCTTAGGTTCGAACCTGCAGAGTCACACACACTAGAGGTTTCTACCTGATCTATTAGCTGTGGTCAGGACTCCTACTAGACTGGGACTCTTCGACCAAATATCCTATAGCATTAAGAAACTGAGTCTTACTTATCTAAAACTCTTTGATCAAGAGTATGGACTTTGTGATTGCAAGTTTCATTCATTTCGGACACCAGGATCAAGAGTCCCACTGGACTGGAACTCTTCGATTAGGGTTTCATATCGATGAACTCTATTGCCCGATGACCTATAAGATTTGAAATATGATTTTATGAGATATTTTATTAGTAATTTGATTGCTAATTAACTTAATTTGATTGAGTAATTATTTTTGGTTCAAGTCCAATTGAATTAGGTTCAGTTGGGTTTGACCCAATTTGGTCACGAGTTGACCTAATCACCGAGGAGTTTTGAATCCCTGATTTGATCAGAGATTGAGCTTGATCGATTCATAATTTTATTAATATATAATTGAGCCTAAATGTGTTGGGTTTAATTTAGTCTAATTGGACCTAACCAATTTTGATTGGGTTGGTTCAGTTGGTTGAAGTTTAGAATTTAGAGACTAGTTTGACTAGTCTTCCCATATGCCACATTTAAACCCCATGTCCCATTTAAATTCTAAATTAATTCACTCATACCATTTTTCCCATGCACATAAGAAGTTTTGACTAGTCTTTCCACGTCCTCAAGGGATAAGATATGGTTAGTTTCCATTCAAATTTAATAAGAGTTTGAATTTGGATCAGCAACAACCATATCTTATCCCTACGCCACCTAAGCTTTTGTGCGCTTATTATCTTCACATGGAAGGGGTTTCTCATGGATTTTTTCTTGCTAAAGAGTGGGTGCGCAACTCCTTCACAAGTCTCAAATAAGTTTCAATTAGTTTGGATGAAGTTTGAATTAAAAAGAGTTTTGAATTCAAACTAGCCTTCAAACTAGTTTTTGGTTCTCCACATGGATAGAAGTTGTTCTATGTGCAAATATTAAAAGGGGAGGTTTTTGGGATGTGTTCCAACACCTATTCTGAAGAGAAGACTTCCATGAGATTCAGTTGGTAATGGGAAGAGGCTTCAATCATCTCCGAGAGAGAGAAAATCAAAGGAGAAGGGGCGTAAGGTTTTTAGGGTGAGTGTAGTCCTAGGTATTTGACCTAGGTTTCGGGAAGCGATTGTATGATCTACGAGCATCCAAAGCCCACAAAACATTAGAGAGAACCTCCTCTATATCTCTACTGCATCTACTAGCAACTTGAAGTGTCTGTGAAGCTTGTAGATGATGATCGAAGCTGTTCGATCAAAATAGCTCCTGAAAGACTCCAATGTCGAGCTAGCACTCATGGGGAGCCGATCAAGATCAGGAGCCTCATGTGGATGATTCATGGAGGCCAGACATTTGTGTGGTGACATCGTGACCAGTGGACCTTCTTGATGATGATCAGATCATGGTGATCAACTACCTGCAAAAAGATATTATATTCTGAACATATACATGTAGTAAATAGTTTACTGCATAGTTTTATTTTTCAGATCTATATAAATGCATGCATATTATGTTTTGATCTTTTGTATTGAATTTAATATTCTGATATGATTAGTACGTAATTAATTAGATTAATTATTTTTTTACTATATTTTTGCTATTTTTAAAATTTTTTTGAAAGTAGCACTACAAATCTTGTACTATTTTCTTCAAATGGTATCAGAACGAAGGTTCGCTAAACATGATATGCTTGCTTATTTAGATTAATAATTTAGATTTGATATAAGTATTAATCTAATAATCTAATTAATTATATCTAAAAATTATGGTGCATAGGTTATCCTACTGTAAGGTTTACCCCCTACAGTGTAGGTTGTGCTGGTATGTGCTGATCTAGATCATTAAATTATAAAATTTAGATTTGATCTAATAATTTTTATAATTTAATTATATGGTTTTGATTTGATTTTAATTATGAATAAGAGTTTAGATTAGATCTAATTTGATTCATAATTTTTATGTATTATATATAGTTTTAGATTAAACCCTACAACTAATGTTGTTTGTGAATTGAGCCGATTCAATTTTGAAGTGAGTCGACTCAATTGGTGAACAATGCCAAGTTATAAAGAACCTTTCAAAATTTAAAAAATATTTTTGGAAAGCCAAACCCTAATCCTCAGCCCATAAACTTAATTAAAATTAAGTAAAATAATTTAGTATCTAGAATTATGAATTAAGACTCTAGGTCATTAATTATAAACTTGTGGGTTATTAGGTTAGATGAATTAGGTCCATAAATTGGACTAGACCTAAGGTTAATTAAAGAATGGACTAATTTAGAGTAGTTGATCAAATCAAATTAAATGTTAATTTAGATTAGATCAAAGACTCCGTAGACTCAATTACAATAGTTATAGTTGGTCAAGTCCATGTCTTTAATGAGGATCAAATGGACTTGATTCATGGCTACGCGATCGAACTCGAAATTACTAGGTTGGTCAAATTGAAACTAATAAACCAGATGGTGTCTAAGATAAGTTTAGCACTTTGATCAGTAGTTTTTAATTGAGAGCTACTCGCATTGATTCGATCTTTGACAAGTTAATGGCATATCCCTTCCACTAATCTCACTTACCTGGCCATCCTGACGAATTAGATTTTGATTAGATCACTTGGTGATTTGGGCTCACTCATGTCAAGTAGGTAAATCAGTCTAACTAATTTAGGTGCTCCTAATGCCAATCTAGATTAGATTCTTTTTTATCTGACTTTGTGAAGTTAGTGGGAGGATCAAAATTGACTCACTACATTTCTCCATCTTCTTAAAATATATTAATTAAATCCTCTAAAATTATTTTAGATCCTTAAAAATGAAATAGTTATATAGATAACTAAATTATAGCCTCTCATTAAGTTGAGTGATAATGGGTTCATTAGTATAATGATCATTGGAGGTTTAAAGGCCTGATGATTATTTACTAATGAAATTATCATTCATAAAATAATGATTTGGTTAAATCTTTCTGATGGTGGTTAGGTTGGCCGACCAAAGTCGGACCTGATCATTTATTAGTTAGATAATACCAAATGTGGTCATGTTAATGGTTGGACCTAACGAACCTTTTTAGTGAAGACCAAAGCCTACTGATTAGGTCTCTAGGGCAAAATCAGTATTACTAGAAGTTGTTTAGAGAAATAATTGATTTTGAATCTACTCATAAATGCACATGAATTGACCAACCAAAGTTGGGCTCATGTGTAGCCTATGTAGATTCTAGTATCTACTATGGAATTAAAGTAATTTCTCAAATTGAAGGTAGAGTCTACCAATTCGTATAAAATAATAAGAAAATCTTTATACTAAAGTCCAAGTCTTTAGAATAATTAATTCATATACTAATTAGATTTAATTTTTTGTTTTATGCAGAAATGGCCACTAACCTGTCTCTCCGATCATTGTTAAATAATGATAAATTAATGGGATCCAACTTCGATAGCTAGTATTGTAAGTTAAAAATCATCCTAGAGCATGAGTGAATCCTTTATATAGTAATGGATCCAGCACCTGAGGAGCCAGCTCCGAATGCTAGAGGAGCGGTACGAGATGCTTACTAGAAGTGCCTCAATGACTGCACCACCATTCGGTGCATAATGCTGGCGGTAATGAATGATGAGTTTAGCCACAGGTTCGAAAATACCCAGCCATAGGAGATGCTTCAAATGTTGAAAGACTCCTTTGGTATGCCTGACGATGTTAAAAGGCACAAAACAAGTTGTGCCATTTTCAATGCTCGAATGAGGAACGGGGCCACAGTCATCGATCATGTATTGTATATGATTGAGCGCCTTAGCAAGCTGGGTTTTTTCTTGCATGAGCAGCTTGGTAAAGATGCAATCTTTAATTTCTTGCTCAAGTCTTTCCTTCCTTTTCTGACTCATTTCAGAATGACAAAGCCTGCAGTCAACTACCATGGCTTATTGGGGTTGCTGCAGAACTTTGAGAATGATCACCAACTCTACAAGGAGATGGTAAATATTATGGGAGGGTCTTCTTCTGATCTTCGACCCTTTATGAAAGGAAAGAAAAATAAGAAGAAGAAGAACAAGAAGGTGCATCCAAATGCTGGGATGACTGCATAGGGTCAGACCAAGAAGCGAAGCCCAACCAGAGGCAGGCAGAGTGCTTCTTCTACAAGAAGCAAGGGCACTGGAAGAGAAACTGTCCTCTGTGCATTGCCTTCCAAGATCCGAACAGACCAAGGAAGAATCCAGTGGCTGCTGGATAAGGTAATTATATGATAATACTTTGCAATTTTCTCTTATTTGATTCTACTGTCTGGGTATTAGATATTGGAAGCCCTTATCATATTTATAATTCTATGCAGGGCTTGCAGGTCAGTAGGAGATTTGATCAAGGTGAGAGATTCCTGACATTGAAGATGGAAGACAAGTTTCAATTTTAGCTTTAAGAATCATGAATCTTGTAATCAATTCAAATAAAGTTATGCTTAATGAATATCATTTTTGTCCAACTTTCTTATTGAATGTCATTTCTGTAGGCCTTTTGGCTATGAATGGTTATGAAATATCAATAAAAGAAAAATTTTGTAATATCATTTTGAATTGTATTGCAATTTTTATTGTACGATTGAATAACGGTATTTATTTGTTAACTATGCCTATTAACGTGGTTCAATCCTTCGATAAATATCCTAAAATTAGTAATGTGTCCGAAGTCTACCTTTGGCACTGTAGGCTTGGTCATATTAACAAGAATAGAATAAATAGGTTAGCACAAGAAGAAATTCTTGAGGTTAGTGATTGTGAATCACTTTCGACCTATGAGTCCTATCTTCTTAGTAAGATGACCAAGTCATCTTTTACTGAAAAAGGTGAACGAGCCACTAAACTTCTGAGTCTAGCACATTCAGATGTATGTGGACCCATGAGCTCAAGTGCCAGAGATGAATATTTCTACTTCATAACCTTCACAAACAACCTATCGAGGTATGGGTATGTCTATTTAATGAAGGATAAGTTAGAGTCATTTGAAATATTCAAACTATTTCGAAATGAGGTAGAGAAGCAAACTGAAAAGAGTATTAAAACTCTTCGATCTGATAGAGGGGGTGAGTACCTTTCCAATAAGTTTCTGACATATCTAGAAAAGAATGGAATTCTCTCCTAATAGATCCCTCTTGGAATAGCACAACATAATGGTGTGTCTGAAAAAAGGAATCGAACCCTGTTGGACATGGTTCGATCCATGATGGGATTTGCTGCTTTGTCGATCTTCTTATGGGGATATGCACTTAAGTCAACTTATTATATTCTTAATAGGATTTTGAGTAAATCTATTAATAAAACATCATATAAAATATGGGTAGGGCATAAGCTAGTGCTCTTACACCTTAGGATTTGGAGGTGTCCGACTTATGTCAAATATTTAATTACAGACAAGCTTAGACCTAGGTTTGATAAGTGTAGTTTTATAGGTTACCCAAAAAAAAACTAAAGGATATTATTTCTACCTTGCTGATGAGCAAAAAAAGCTTGTCAGCCTTAAGGTAGTCTTTTTAGAAAAGGAGTTCCTTGGTGAAGGAACTAATGCCTTTAAGGTCAAACTTGATGAAGTTCGATAGGTGAAAGAACAGACATAAGTTGAACCTGAGCTGGATCTGATTAGATTAGAACTAGAACCCATTATAGAAGCACCCTTAAGATGATCTCATAGAGTACCATGTCAATTGGATAGATATTATGATTTCTTGATCCAGGACAGGGATCCTATCAAACTCAATGAGAACGATGAGGATTTGATCATCTACATGGATGCAATGCAGAGATCCGACTCTAAGAAATGGCTTGAGGCCATGAAATCCAAAATAGAGTCCATGAAAGTTAATGATGTATGGACATTGGTTGACCCACCTGAAGGGGTAAAATCTATATGGTGTAAGTGGGTCTTCAAAAGAAAAAAGGGTGCAGACAAAAAGGTGGAGACCTATAAAGCCCATTTGATTGCCAAAGGGTATCGTCAATGTTATGGTATTGACTATGATGAGACATTCTCTCTTATGGCAATGCTCAAATCTATTCAGATTATGCTTGCCATTGCTACCCATCTGGACTATGAAATCTGGTAGATCGATGTGAAAATGACTTTCCTAAATGGAGAGTTGGATAAAGAGATATATATGATATAGCTTGAAAGATTCACATCCATAGATGTATCTAAGTTGTGTAGGCTTCAGAGGTCTATTTATGGACTGAAGCAGACATCTTAGAGTTGGAACATATGATTTGATAGAACAATCAAAACCTATGACTTTATTAAGAACAAAGAGGAGCCCTACATATACAATTGGCCTAATGATCCAGCAATAGTATTCCTAGTATTATATGTGGATGACATTCTCTTAATTAGAAATGATGTCCCTACATTACAAGGAATAAAGATTTGGCTGTCATCACTGTTTATCATGAATGATCTAGAAGAAGCTTCCTACATCCTAAGGATGAAGATCTATAGAGATAGATCTAAAAGATTGCTTGGATTGTCCTAATCTATGTATATTGATACTATGCTGAAATGGTTTAGCATGGAGAATTTCAAGAAAGGCTATCTACCGATAGGCCATAAAATTTTTCTTTTAAAGAGGGACTATCCGACAATACTTCTAGAAAGAGAATGTATGAGTAGAATACCATATGCTTCGATAGTAGATTCTATCATGTACGCCACGACATGTACATGACTAGATGTGGCATACTTACTAGGGATAGTGAGTAGATACCAATCTTATCCGGGAGAGAACCACTGAAAGGTTGTTAAAACCATCCTGAAGAATTTAAAAAATACTAAGGACTAGTGGTTTGTAGATGGTGAATCGGACTTGAAACTTGTAGGATTCACAGACTCCAATTTTCAGTCTGATAATGATGATAGCAAGAGTATATTAGAATATATATTCACCCTTAATGGTGGGACTGTCTACTGGAAGAGTTCCAAGCAGCACACTATGGTCGATTCAGTTTGCGAGGCAGAATATGTCACTGCATTAGATACTGCCAAAGAAGTGGTGTAGCTAAAAAAATTTATCATCGAGCTCAGAGTAGCATCCTTCCTTGATGGTCCAGTTCTATTCTATTATGATAGCTCTGGAGCTATTGCTCAGGTAAAGGAACTGAAGGCACACTAGTAGACGAAGCATATTCTATGTCGCTACCATCTTGTTCGAGAGATCATGGATCAAGGTGACATCGACCTTCAGAAGATCGATGGAAAGAAAAACATGGCCAATCCATTCACTAAAGTTGTTGCAGTAAAGGAGTTTAATGACTTCAAGTCAAAAATAGGTATTAGATACTGCACCGATTGGCTTTAGTCCAAGTGGGAGATTGTTGAGAATGTGTTCCAAAGCCTATTGTTAGCCTGTTAATGGTTGAGCTATACTTTTATAATTGTATATGAATTATGAATTAACAAAAATTATTTTAATATTTTTCATCATAAATTATTTTTATCTTCTAATGAACTCCTATGTTGTGATGAAGTCCTTAGGACTATGTAGATTCGATAAAGTAGGATTTATCGTTTAGTCCTTAAAATAGTTCATGATCAAATAACATATTGTTACTTAGGATGATAATGTTTATTGAGTATAGATTATTTTGTACCATATAAGTTGGTTGTCCTCATAACCAAGGAGTGTTAAGATACTAGTATGGCATACAAGTGAGATGTATGGATACATCTGCACTGAATGTGTCCAACTTCGAAGCTTTTCTCCTATCAAGATTAGCTCCGATGGAATATAAGTATAAGTGTTCCTCTGATCTAAGATCACCAAAGTGACTTCCAAGCAACTCACTATGCTTTGGTGTCAGACTACCTGAATTTGTAATTTAGTGATGGAAGGTTTTTGAGCACAATCAAATACTTGAGGAGTCGGTACGTGTATCAAGATGGGATTGACCACTCCTAGTTTTAGGAGCTGTATTTAATTATGTATCAATTTAGCAAAGTCTTGGCTAGAATAGTCTTAGTGAGGAGTCATGGGATTAATTGCTTTGAGACACGATATGCATGTATTTTTCTAGACAGTCTAACCCTGGGTCATCTATTACACATATGTCAGAGGGATGAGTTATACGGTAACCATATTCGCATAGATTCTGATTATTGCAATTGTGACTATTTCACCTATCCAAACATCGGGTACCATTGCTAGATGATCACTTTGATTAGTATAAAAAGTGATTGCTGTGCTACTGGCTTAGGTTCGAACCTATAGAGTCACACATACTAGAGGCTTCGATCTGATCTGTTGGCTATGGTCAAGAGTCCCACTAGACTGGGACTCTTTGACCAAATGTCCTATAGCACTAGGACACTAAGTCCTACTTACCTAGAACTCTCTGATCAAGAGTATAGACTCTGTGATTGCAAGTTCCAATCATTTCAGACACTGAGGTCAAGAGTCCCACTAGACTGGGACTCTTCATTTAGGATTTCATATCAATAAACTCTATTACTCGGTGACCTACCGGATTTGGAATTTAATTTTATGAAAATTTTTATTAGTGATTTAATTATTAATTAACTCAATTTGATTAAATAATTATTTTTGGTTCAAGTCCAATTGAATTAGGTTCAGTTGGGTTTGACCCGATTAGGTCACGAGTTAACCTAATCACCGAGGAGTTTTGAACCTTGATTTGATCAAAGTTTGGGCCTGATCAATTCCTAATTTTATTAGGATCTAATTGAGCTTAATTAAGCCTTTATATGTTGAGTTTAATTTAGTCTAATTGGACCTAAACAATTTTGATTGGATTGGTTGAGTTGGTTGAAGTTCAGAATTCAAAGACTAGTTTGAGTAGTCTTCCTATGCGCCACATTTAAACCCCATGCCCTGTTTAAATTCTAAATTAATTCTCTTGTACCTTTTTTCCCATGCACATAAGAAGTTTTGACTGGTCTTTCCATGTCCTCAAGGGATAAGTTATGGTTAGTTGCCATTCAAATTCAAAAAGAGTTTGAATTTGGATCAGCAACAACCATATCTTATCCCTACGCCACCTAAACTTTTGTGCACCTATTATCTCCATGTGAAAAAGGTTTCTCCTAGATTTCTTCTTGCTGAAGAGTGGGCACAACTCCTTCACACATCCCAAGTAAGTTTGAATTGGTTTGGATGAAGTTTGAATTAAAAAGAGTTTTGAATTCAAATTAGCATTCAAACTAGTTTTTGGTTCCCCACAAGCATAGAAGTTGTTCTGTGTGCAAATATTGAAAGGAAAGATTTTTGGGATGTGTGCCAACACCTATTCTGAAGAGAGGACTTCTGTGAGATTCATTTGGCATGTGGGAAGAGGCTTCAATCATCTTCAAGAGAGAGAAAACCAAAGGAGAAGAGGCATAAGGTTTTTAGGGTGAGTGCAGTCCTAGGTATTCGACCTAGTTTTCGAGAAGACATTGCATGAGCTACGAGCATCCAAAGCCCACAAAACTTTAGAAAGAACATCCTCTACCTCTCTACTGCATCTACAAGCAACCCAGAATATCCATCAAGCCCATAGATGAAGATTAAAGCTATTCGATCAAAATAGCCCCTGAAAGACCCTAGTGTCAAGCTAGCACTCGTGGGGAGCTGATCAGGATCAGGAGCCTTGTATGGATGATCCATGGAGGCTGAAAATTTGTGAGGCTACATCATGATCAGTGGACCTTCTTGACGAAGATCAGATCATGGTGATCAACTACCCATGAAAAGGTATTATGTTCTGAACACATAGATGTAGCAAAATAGTTTGTTGCATAGTCTTATTTTTCAGATCTATGTGAATGCATGTATATTATGTTTAAATCCTTTATATAGGATTTAATATTTTGATATGATCAGTAGGTAATTAATTAGACTAAATTTTTTTCTACTATATTTTTATTATTTTTAACAAATATTTTGAAAGTAGCACTGCAAATCCTACATTGTTTCCTTCATTTTGGTCTCGGATGATGATCCCATCGAACTCGATGAGAACGATGAGGATTCAATCACCTATATGGATATTATGTAGAGACCCAATTCTGAGAAATGGCTTGAGGCCATGAAATCCAAAATGGAGTCTATGAAGGTCAACGATGTGTGGACATTGGTTGATCCACCCGATGAAGAAAAAACCCTATTTTCCATCACAGGATCATTCAAATCTGATTGGATTTGAAGGAATATTTTAAAACTTTATTCTAAAAATTCTAATCATATCTGAGATATCTCAGATCTAATCCTAGAGATCTGATATTAAAATAAAAATAAAATTAAATCTAATTTAAATTCATACCTTCTTTTTGGGTAATCAGATTATCCTGATGATGATCCTGATGCTCCTGAGGTTCTGGATCGACTCACACACGTGCCTGGCCTCTACTATAGTCCACTCAGATAAGATCTAGATGTCTTCTCCTTCTAAATTAATATTCCAAAATTTAGATCTTGATCTAATATTGAAGTTCTTCAAAACTTTTTTTGAAGAAGCAGCAGTCTTCTCTTTCAACAGTGCTACCTTCTTCTTGATCTGGGCGCCAATACACTTTGGACTTCTCTTGAACTTGTGCCCAACTCTTTGGGCATGGAGAGGGGAGAGAGAGAATCAAAGAAAGGTATGGAAGAGAGGAGGGCAGCACTACGGCATGATGAAAGGAAGAAGCACACAAACCCTAGGCACAGACAGGGTTTAAATAGATCCTGCTGTGCCATGCAGTGCCACATCATTCCTATCAATCAGAGGCCTTCATTCAATTAGATCTAAATCTGATTGATGAAATAATGTCATCTGATCCAATTAGATGAAACTCACTCAAAAAACCACATAGGTGGCACCAACACTAGATAAACCCAGAAAGTTTGATGCCCAAGTGTTGGATCATATCAAAATATCCTGGAGTCCCATCTATATGGGACTCCTACCTTATCCTCATGGGGCACATGCCTAGGATGGCATGCACTCTCTCTCTACCTTCCTATAGTAGGAGGACAAAAGCCCCAGGTGCCCTCCAATGAGCGTATGACACATGGCACTTTGTCCAAGTGTCCAGGGTCAACTATTGACCCTTTTTCGAAAATAGGAATTGATAGGTGATAGAAATTGGCAGGTGTTGTCTTAAATCCATCTAATAAATTAGGACAATCTATTTGTAACCTAGACAAGCTCCAGTCAGACTAAGACAAGGTTCCTGAGTGAGTCTAAACAAATTTGGCTCAGCCAAAATGAACCAGAATGACTAAAGAAGAAGAATGTTAGATTCAATCATGTGCTAGCATGATTTTCTTGAACCTAATTGAATCTTATCCAAATCAACTAAACTAGGTTAGCCCAATTGTTATCATCCAAATCCAAATCCTTATTTATGTGATCCCATTAGGTTTAGTTCTGTATGGCAATGAGATATGTCGTGATCTCTATCATCTACATCTTCGAAATACCTTTCGATGGATCAGAACTTTTCTGATTCACACAATTAGAATGATTGATCATCTAAACTTTTCTAATTGCTCTCAAAATTTACTAGTGACACCAAGTAGTATATGGTGGTAATCCATCAGAATCGAAAGAAAATCTCTTAATGCAGCTACCTATGTGATTGTGTTCTTCTATCTTGAGCTCCGACTGGATTAGAGCTAAGGTGAACTCGTCAAACCCAAACTCCATCATATGAATTAATTATTCGATTCGAGTTTGATGTGAAATCCTAATAGAAACTCTTTCTATCATATTCACATTGCCATGGCCATGGGCTTATGGACTTGATCTCATGATCATCATAGGGCTACTCCTTATTTATCGAGGTAGATAGATCTCCTATTGGTGCAATCCAATTCCTACAATGAACATGCTATAGCCAACATACACCTCAAGATTCTGAATGGCTAGGAGACCGACTTATGGTATAGTCAAACTATAACATCCTCAAGATGAACTACCGATGCACCTCAAGTCAAAGAACCAAACACACTACAGTAGCATCGAGCCAATCATTAATGAGAAGGAAGACTTTCTTATGACTGCTCGAGGTGGTCATGCTCAGTGCCCTCATTCTCTAACGAGTACTTATACTCTTGCTCTGGTATCTCCACACCATAGACTCAAGACTCATCTATCCTAAGAAAGTGATCGTACACCAACCTTCCGGATCGATCACTATCCTTGTGATGATCCTATGGTCAGAAGTTATTAATGAGTTAATTATGAAAACTCATATCTTAAATTTTCAACTCTTGAAAATATGAGTTGTCATTTCCATTAACTCAAAGGATGTATCACAGACACTATTTATACAATGTGATAAAATAAAAAATTAATTTTTTATTAATTTAAATTAAAATTATAAAATTATCCTTAGAAGTGTATTACAAGTATCAAACAATCAGGCTTTTAGGGCATACATCTAGCAAACTCCCGCTTGATCTAAAGCCAATTGGCTATAAATCTAAGTCCCATCTTCTCTAAGTGAGCTTTGATTTTCTGCTGCCTCAATGGCTTTGTTAGTGGATCAGCCGCATTGTCTGCAGTGTCGACTCTCTTAACCTTGATGTATCCCTTCTTGAGGTAATCGCGGATGAGGTGATATTATCGCTCGATGTGCTTGGATTTCTGATGAGACATCGACTCCTTTGCTAGGGCTATGATGCTATTATTATCATAGTACAGAGGGACGACATCGGATGGCATCACTCCGAGCTCTACGATGAAATTTTTATACCAGAATGCCTCCTTCATAGCTTTTGATGCAGCAATGTATTCTGCTTCCATTATGAAGGAACCAGATCTAGGATTTCATAGGTAGATCTTAAAACTTTTTCAAGATCATACAGCGAAAGACTTAAATAAATTAAATATTTATTTAAATAAGCATGAAAATATTCTATATCTAAGATTTATTATATGATCAAGGTATGATATTAAATCAAAAATTAAAAATATAAAGAAAAGATTAACATGTTGATCTCATCAACATGCTACAATACTACATCTGATGTAGCTATGGAATAACAGATTAGATTTGAAACCTGAGCAAGTTAGACATTCTAACTTGTTGATCCAGGCTTGAAGATGAAGTCATGAGCTGCACACACGTCTAGCCTCTAGGAGTTGTCCACACAAGCCCATGAATACGATCTGAGATCCTGATGCAGAAAATTAGCGCTGCATGCTAGTACTGTACTGATCTCTCTTTGATGGTCAATACGATGCTTTCTTCTTCAAGACTTGAACTTTTCAAAATATCAAAAGAAAGAAGAGAGATTTCAAATCTGAGACTCTCTCAAAGAAATCTTAAAAGGAGGAGGAGAAGAAAAAATCAAAACAGCCCTAGAAGAAGATCCTCTTCTTCTTCTCTTTTCTCTCACCTAGACACCTAGTTTGGTGTCTATGGAATCCCCATGCCTAGAGGTTCTCTCTCCCTAATTTTTGTACACCTCAAAGCTCTCTTACTAATCTATATTTCACAAAAGAATCAGACCAAAATTTATCCTAAATTTATAGAAAAAAAAAATCCTTGTCTAGGTCAAAAACTAGACAAGGAAGGACTAGTTTTGGCAAGAGGTTGGGGTGCCCAACTCTTGGACACCCCTCTAATTTTCTCAGTGAATCTAGCAAGAATACATGCACAAAATTACTTCTTTCTCATATGGAATAAGGGAGAAAAAAATAGGTAAGAGGAGGCACACATAGAAGGAGGTATTTTGGTTTATAAGGATTCTATCTTATTGAATCCTAGATCAAAAACAAACTTCTTCTTTTGACTTGGTCAACCACCAAATTACCATATGAGAAAGAGAGAGAGAGAGGAGACATGCGTGAAGATTAGGGGATAGAGAATTTCCATAAAAAAATCCTAAAAAATAGGCATGAGGGGCATGGAGGGCTAAGGTGGCCAAGGTGGAATCCTAGTCTCACTAGGATTCCATCTTTGACTTGGTCAAACATGGTTTGTCAAGCCAAATTAAATCAAAACCAAGTCAACCAAATTAAATTAGGTTCTAATCTAAATTTAATTAAATTAGATTAAATTAGACTTAATTTTTATTTAATTTTTTAATCAAATTAGAAAATTGGGTTGACCCAAGTCCTAGTTGAACTAGGACTAGTTTTTCCTTGCACTTGCTTATCCAATAAGCCAATTGTACTTGATCCAATCAAGCCCAAACCAAATCTAATTAAATAATATTTAATTAAACTTAATCTCAGCCCTTTAGCTTCATCAAATTAAGTTAATTTATAATCAAATTGCTAATCGATCCTTCTATAATGCTTGCACTAGGTTAAACATCAATCGTATTGATTATTTAACCCTAGAATGATTCTCCATCGTTGATCAACCATCCGATCAGATCATGAGCTCTAATGTGTGTGACCTTATAGATTCGAACCTAAGCTAGCAGCATAGAAATAAATTTTTGTATCAATCAAAATAACCATCTAGCAATGATATCCGATGGTCGGATAGGTCGAATGTGTAGAACAACATCTTTAGAACCCATGCGAATATAGTTTCCATATAATTCATCCTCTTGATCAAAATGCTCATAGGACACCTCAGAGTTCAACTATCAACTCTGATCAGGTTGTCCATATTGTATTTCAAAATATCAAATCCCTCTAATGGATTATCTTGGCCAAGGTTTTGCTATATTGAAATATAGTAATTCATTATTCTCCAACTCTTGGAGTGGTCAATCCCATCTTGATCATACTCTAACTTTGCAAGTACTTGACTTTGCCCAGAAGCCTTCAGTTGCTGAATTAGAAATTTAATTAGTTCGGTGCCAAAGCATAGTGAGTTTCTTGCAAGTCACTGAGGTGATCTCAGGTTTAAAGGACACTTATATCTATATCCCATCAGAGATATTCTCGATAGTAAAATGCTCTGGAGTTGGTCATGTTCAAGATGAGGTACCCATACATCTCACCTGTATGCCTACCAGTATCTCCATACTTCTTGGTTAAGAGAACAACCAACCCATATGGCATACAGCGATCTATGCTCGATAGATGCTGTTGTCCTAATTAACAGTCTATCATTTGGTCATAAACAAATTTAAGGACTAATCGATAAATCCTTTCTTTATCAAAGCTAAAAAGTCCTAAGGACTTCATCATATTAATGAAGTTCATTAGAAGATAAATACTTTGTAATGAAAAATGCTAAAATATATTTTATTTATTAATGAATCAATTATAGATGCAAAGTAGCTCAACCGTCAACAAGCTGATGATTGGTTTTAGGATACATTTCTCAATAACTCCCACTTGTCCTAAAGCCACTCGGCACAGTATCTAATACCCATCTTCGACTTATAGTTGTCAAACTCCTTTATCACTAGGGCTTTAGTGAAGGGATCAGCCAGGTTCTCCTTTCTATCGATCTTCTGAACGTCGATGTCACCTCTATCAACGATCTTCCAGATCAAGTGGAAGTGGCATAGAATATGCTTTGTTTGCTGGTGTGCTTTCGATTCTTTCGCCTGAGCAATGGCACCAATGCTATTGTAGCAGAGCAGGATCAGACCATCAAGGGAGAGTGCTACTCTGAGCTCAATGATAAACTTCCTCAATCACATAGCTTCTTTCACGACATCTGATGCTGTGATGTACTCTACTTCGCAAACAGAGTCTGTCATAGTATGCTGTTTGAAACTTTTCCAACAGATAGCTCTACCATTTAGAGTAAAGATATATTCCGAGATGATCATGATGGTCAAATTGAAAGATAGAGTCTATAAACCTTACAAGTTTTAGATCTGACTCACCATATACCAACCATTGATTCTTAGTATTTCTCAAATACTTAAGTATGGCTTTAACCACTTTTCAATGATTTTCTTCCGGATCAGATTGATATTTACTCACTACTCCTAGTGAGTATGCCACATCTGATCTCGTACATATCATGGCATACATGATAGATCCCACTACTGAAGCATATGGGACTCTATTCATATGCTCTCTCTTTAGGAGTTGTCGGATAATCCTTCTTAGAGAGAGAAATTTTATGGCCTATCAAGAGATAACCCTTTTTAGAATTCTCCATGCCGAACCTCTTTAACACAATATCTATTTATGTGGATTGGGATAACCCAAGCATCCTTTTAGATCTATTCCTATAGATATTCATCCCTAGAATGTAGGATGCTTCACCCAAGTCCTTCATGGTGAATTGTGATGATAACTAGACTTTTATTTTCTATAGTGCAGGGATGTCATTTTCGATTAAGAGAATGTCATCCACGTACAAGATAAGAAATACTACTATTGGACCATTTATCCATTTATAAAATGCAGGGTTCTTCTCCATTCTTAACAAAAATATACGTTTTGATCACTATATCAAAATGCATGTTCCAAATCTGAGATACCTACTTCAGTCCATAAATTGATCTTTGAAGCCTGCACACCTTGGACTCATCTATTGATATGAATCCCTTAGGTTGTATCATATACATCTCTTCAATCAACTCTCCATTCAAGAAAGCTGTCTTCACATCCATCTACCAGATCTCATAATCCAGATGGGCAGCAATAGCAAGCATAATCCGAATAGATTTGAGCATTACCACAGAAAAAAATATCCATCATAGTCAATACCATAACATTGATGATACCCCTTGGAAACTAGATGGGCTTTATAGGTCTCCACCTTTTCGTCTGTGCCCCTTTTTCTTTTGAAAATCTATTTGCACCCAATGGTTTTAACCCCTTCAGATGGATTAACCAATGTCCATATATCATTGACCTTCATGGACTTCATTTCGAACTTCATGGCCTCAAGCCATTTCTCGGAATCAGGTCTCTACATAGCATCTATATAGATGATTGGATCCTCATCGTTCTCATCGAGTTCGATAAGATCACCGTCTTAGATCAAGAAATCATAGTATCTATTCGGATGATGCGCTACTCTATCGGATCATCTTAATGGTGCAGGTACATAATGCTCTGGATCTGATCTAATCAAATTCGACTAAGGTTCAGCTACAGGTGTTGATTTTTCTCTCTGTTAAACTTCATTAAGTTCAACCTTAGAGACAATAGTTTCTTCACCAAGGAACTCCTTTTCTAAAAAGATTGCCTTAAGGTTGACAAACACCTTTTGTTCTTCAGTAAGGTAGAAATAGTAACCCTTACTTTCTTTGAGATATCCTATAAACACACACTTATTAGACCAGAATCCAAGCTTATCTGTATGCAAATATTTGACATAGGTCGGACAACCTCAAAACCATAGGTGAGAGAGTGTAGGCCTACACCCAGTCCATATCTCATATGGAGTCTTTGTGATAGATTTATTCGATATATTGTTTAATATATAACATGCATTCTCAAGAGCATAACCCCAAAATGAAACAGACAGACTAGCAAATCCCATCATGGATCAAACCTTGTCCAACAAGATTTGATTTCTCCTTTTCGATACACCATTATGCTATGGTCTGCCAGGAAGAGTCCACTATAAGAGAATCCCATTCTCTCCAAGATATGTCAAAAACTCACTGGATAGATATTCACCTCCTCGATTTGATTGAAGAGTTTTAATACTCTTTTCAGTTTATTTTTCTACTTCACTTCGAAATCTTTTGAACATTTTAAATGAATCTAACTTATATTTCATTAGATAAGTATATCCATACCTAGATAGATCATTTGTGAAAGTGATGAAGTAGAAATATCCACCTCTAGCACTAGCGCTCATTGATCTACATACATCAGTATGTCTTGACCTAAGAGCTCAGTAGCTCTCTCACCTTTTCTAGTAAAAGATGACTTGATCATTTTTTCAAGAAGATAGGACTCACAGGTTGGAAGTGATTCACAATCACCAACTTCGAGAATTTCCTCTTGGGTCAACTTGTTTATCTTGTTCTTGTTAATGTAACCTAATTTATAGTGCCATAGGTAGATATTAGAGACATTATCTAACCTAGGATATTTTCTAAAAGTGTACATTATACTCACAGGCTATAATAAAGTATAAATATTATTTCTTTATTGTTCTTGCATTATTATAACATTATTCATAATAATGTCACAATAATCATTCTTTATAGATAAATGATAACTATCTTTGGCCAAAAGGCTAATAGAGATTATATTCATCAGAAAGGAAAGATAACAATGACTTCATTTAAAAAAATGATATTAGTATTGAGAATAAATTGAACTATTTTTAAAGCTAGAATTGGAACAATCCTTCTATCTCCAATATTCAGGAATCGCTCATTTTTCTTAAATCTTCTACTAATTTGAAGTCCTTGCAATGTATTGCAAATATGGACTGGACTTTCGGTATCCAATACCCAAGTAGAAGTATCATAAATAGAGAAATTATAAGGTATTATCATATAACATTATTGATCAGCAACTACTTGCCGATCTCTCTTATTAATCCTATTGTGGTCATGGAAATCACGACACTGAGGACAATTCCTCTTCCAATGCTCCTGCTTCTTACAATGGAAGCACTCTGCCTAATCTAGATTATTCTTGGATATTATGTTTAACTTGGCTATAGAGGCCCTAGCATGAACCACTTCGTGCTGCTGAACAACATTCAACTTTCGATACTTATTATCGAAGTTGGATCCCATAAGTTAATCACTGTCTAATAGTGAATGGAGCAACTATGGTTTGGATTTAACTGCATAAAGAAGAACCAAAAGCCTAATTAAAAATTGATTCATTAAATCTAAAGATTTGGACTTTAATCAAAAGGTCTTCCATTATTTTATTCGAACTGATAGCCTCTACCTTCAATTCGAGGAATTATCCTAATTCCTTAATGGGTACTAGAATCCACATAGACTGCACACAAGCCCAACAATGGTTGGTCAATCCATGTACATCTAAAGGTAGGTTCATAACCAATTATTTTTTTAAATAATTTTTAGTAATTTAATTTTATCCCAGGTATCTTTTCAGTAGGCTAGGGCCTTTACTGAAAGTCCTAGTTAGATCCAACAATTAACATGATCATACTTGGTCCATCTATCTAATGAATGATTATGCCCAACTATGGTTGGTCAACCTAACCATCATTTAGTAAGACACATCCAAGAAATCATATTATGAATGATAATTCCATTAGGGGATAAGCACCAGACCTATGGGCCTCCAATGATTATCCAACTAATGAATCCATTATCATCCACTTAATGGAAGGCTATAATCTAGTTATTACCATAACTATTTTATTTTATGGACCTAATAATTTTAGAAGATTTAATTGATTTGATTAAGAGGAAGAGGGTCAGATGAACCAGCTTATCATGATTCTTCCACTGACTTTACTAAGTCAGCTTAAAGAAGACCATTAATAGGCTAGTTAAGGAGCACTTAAATCAGTCATACTGATTTACCTAGCTGACATGGATCGCTCAAATAGTCAAGTGATCCGATCAAAACATAATTTTACCAAGAGGCCGAGTAAGTTCAATTAGTGGGAGGGTCTGCCAAAGCTTATCTTAGACACCATAAAAAATGGTTAGATAAGCGAACTGCCAATTAAAGACCACCGATCTAGTTTACCTTAGACACCAACTAGTTTAATTAGTTTTAATTAGATCAACTTAATTGAAGAAAAATCCTAATTTTTCGGACTAGGTTCGTTCAGATCTGATCAGATCAAGAGATATATTTTAAAAATTTTTCTCTTTGATCTAAATCAGATCTAAGATGTTTTAGATTTGATTATTATTATTTTAGAAATTAAACAAAATCTAGATAAATTAAATCAAATTTAATTTACCTTGACATGGGTAATCCTATTACCCATTGATGATCCTGTATGCAGCGGAAGGTTCTGGATCTAGCCATGCAAGTGTTGGCCTCTACCGGTATCCACTCGGGGTGGATCTGGAGATCCTCTTCTTCTCTACCGTGCTTTCAAAAATCAGATTTGGATCTGATCTGGAGGATCTTCAAAACTTCTTTTGAAGATCAGCAGTCATCCTTTGCAGTAGTGCAGCCTTCTAGCTTTCAGTCGCCTTTCTTTGATCTGGATTGCACCAACCAAAAATCCAAAACTCCTTTTGGATGTGGAGAGGAGAGGGAAAAGGTGGTTTGGCATGGAGAAAGAGGGGAGAGGCAGCCTTGGGGCATGGGAATTGTGATTCCTTTCAATCACTTCCAATCACAATCTGGGTTGGGCGTAGGGTCTTATTTATAGACTGTCTGTGATCCAACTTCTCTTCTTCCCAACCAATCACAACTCTTTGTGAAATCAGATCTAAATCTGATTGGTGGGAATAGAGTCCCCTAGATTCCTCCTTAGAGGGTGCCTAAGACCAGTCAAAGTTGGTTCTTAGGAGAACTCTAATTGGAATCCAAAAAGGAGATGGAGTCCCTGTCCAACAGGGACTCCTAGGTGTCTCCAACTTGGGCACATGCCTAGGGTGGCGTGCACCCTCCTCCTTGCCAGGTTCTGGCAGGGGGACAAGCCCCACCAGCTCTCCAATAGGTGCGTGACATGTGGTCAAAAGTCAAAGTGTCAATGGTCAACATTTGACCAGTCAAAGGTAGACTTTTGACCAAAGTCAAAGAACAAGAAATGGCAGGTGACCAAAAATGGTAGGTAATGTCTTACAAAATAAGACAATCTTTTCTAACTTGGACAACCTCTAGTCAGACCATATGAAGGCCTCTGATTGAGCACAAACTCCTTTGGCTCAGATAGGACAACTTATTTATGATAGCAAAAGAAGAACGTTAGGTTCAATCGAGTGCTAGCACGATTTTCTTGAACCTAATTGAATCTCATTCAGATCAATTGAACTAGATCAGTTCAATTGATGATCACCAGATTCAAACCCTTGTTTGTGTGACCCAGTTAGGTTCAGTTCTGTATGGTAATGGGATATGTCATGATCTCTATCATCGACATCATCGAAACTCCTTTCGATGGATCAAAACTCTTCTGATTCGAATAGCTAGAATGATCGATCATCTAAATCATTCTAATTGCTCCCAAAATCCACCAGTGACACCTAGCAGTATATGGTGGCAACCCATCAGAGCTGAATGTGAACCTCTTGGTGCAGCTACTTGTGTGATTAAGTCCTTCTATCTTGAGCCCCGATCAGATTAGGGTTAAGGTAAGCTCGTCAAACCCTAGTTTCTATCATATGATGTAATCATTCGATTCGAGTCCGATGTGAAAATCTAAATAGAAACTCTTTCTATTATTTCACTCTGCCATGGCCATGGACTTCTGGACTTGATTCTCATGATCATCATAGGGCTGCTCCTCTACCACCGAGGTAGATAGATTCCATCTTGATGCCATCCAGTTCCTACAATGAACATGCTATAGCCAACATACACCTCAGGGTTCCGAATGGCTAGGAGACCGAGTAATGGTGTAGTCAAACTATAACACCCTCAAGGTGAACTACCGATGCACCTCAGGTCAAAGAACCAGACACTATTGCAGCATCGAGTCAGTCATTGACGAGAAGGTAGACTCCCTAATGACTACTCAAGGTGGTCACGCTCAGTGCCCTCATTCTCTAACGAGTACCTATACTCTCGCTCCGGTGTCTCCACACCATAGACTCAAGACTCATCTACTAAAGAGAAGCGATTGTACACCAACCTTCCGAATCAATCACCATCCTCGTGATGATCCTATGGTCGGGAGCATTTTATGAGTTAACAATGATTATTCATGTCTTAAATTTTCAACTCTTGAAAATATGAATTATCATTACCATTAACTCAAAGGATGTATCACAGACACTAAATACACATATGTGATAGAAAATAATCCATTTTATTGATATTAGCCAAAATTATAATTTTGCCCTTAGAAGTATATTACAAGTATCTGCCAATTCTGGCTTCTAGGGCACATATATCTAATACTAATAGTTCAAGCTAAACCTCATAGCCAAGAATCAAGTTCATCTTGGGTCTCATTAAAGATATGGACTTGACCAACTACATCTATTATAATTGATCTAGAGAATCCTTGACCTAATTTAAGATAATAAATGATTAGATTTAGTCAATTCTCTAATTAAGTCCATTCTGTAATCTAACCCTAGGTCTAACCCAATAAATGGATCTAATCTCCACTAACCCATTTAACCCAATGTGTTATGATTCGTGTCTTAGGATCTTTAATTTACAATCTTTGATCCTAATCAAACAACTTCTTAATTCTTAATTAAGTTTTGGACTGAGGGTTGAGGTTTGGCTTTTCAAAAATAATTTTTATGTTTGTAAAATATTTTTACAACATGGTTCTATCAACTAAGTTGCATGTTTGATTCATAATCAAAATTTAAGTAACATAAACATGAATCTATTTTAGATCTAATCTAAACAGGTTCATGTAATTGAAATAGTTTCAATACCAATCAATCATAAATCAACTTAGATCAAATTAACATATTTTTAATTATTAAAATTAGATTAAAATATTTTTAATTAGATCATAAAATTTTTTAGATCTAATCTAAAATTTTATGATCAATATTTTAGATCAGCACGTACTAGGACAATCTTTTCACTGTAAGGGATAAACCTTATAGCAGTCCATGCAATCTAAAAACTTTATTTTTAAATCTAAAACTATTTTAGATCTATTAAATCATAAATAAAATTTGATCAAATCTAATAAATTTATGATTGGGAATAGATCATCATGAACTAGGATAAACTTTTCACTATAAAGGGTAAATCTTACAGTAGGACAACTTTATAGCAGTTCGTGAGATCTAAATTTTTAATTTTAGATTTAATAATTAGATTATAAATTAGATCTAATCTAATAAATAATCTAAATATTCTCAAAAAAATCATGAAACAAGAACTTGACTCTAATACCAATTGAATGAACCAGATCTAGGGATTCATAGGTAGATCTTGAAACTTTTCAAGATCATGCAGTAGAAGACTTAAATAAATTAAATATTTATTTAAATAAGTATGAAAATATCCTAGATCTAAAATTTATTATATGATTAAGGCATAATATTAAATTAAAAATTAAAAATATAAAGAAAAGATTGACATGTTGATCTCATCAACATGCTATAATACTACATCTAATGTAGCTATGGAATAACATATTAGATCTGATACCTAAGAAAGTTAGATGTTCTAACTTTCTGATCCGGGCTTGAGGATGAAGTCACAAGCCATACATGTATTCAGCCTCTATGAGTCATCCACATGAGCCCACGAACATGATCTGAGATCCTGATGCAGGAAATGAGCATAGCATGCTAGTACTGTGCTGATCTCTCTTCGACGGTCGATACGATGCTTTATTCTTCGAGACATGGACTCTCCAAAATATAAAAATAAAGAAGAGGGATTTCAGATCTATGACTCTCTCAAAGAAATCTCAAAAGAAGGAAGAGAAGAGAAAATCAAAATAGCCCTAGAAGAAGACCCTCTTCTTCTTCTCTTTTCTCTCACCCGGATACCTAGTTTGGTGTCTATGGAATCCCCACTCCCAGTGGTTCACTCTCCCTAATTTTTGCACACCTCAAAGCTCTCTTTTTGGTCTGTATTCAACAAAAAAATTAGATTAAAATTCATCCTAAATTTATAGAAAAAGAAGAGTCCTTGTCTAGGTCAAAAACTAGATAAGGAAGGACTAGTTTTGGCAAGAGGTTGGGGTGCCCAACTCTTGGATGCCCCTCCTTTAACTTTTTTGGTGAATCTAGCAAGAATACATGCACAAAATTCCTTCTTTATCATGTGGAATAAGGGACAAAAAAATATAAAATGGGTGGCACACGTAGAAGGAGGTGTTTTGGTTTATAAGGAACTTATCTCATAAAATCCTAAATCAAAAACAAACTTCTCCTTTTGACTTGGTCAACCACCAAATTACCATATGAGAAAGAGAGAGAGAGAGAGAGAGAGAGAGAGGAGGCATGCATGAAGATCAGGGGATAGAGAATTTCCATGAAAAATTCCTAAAAAATAGGCATGGGAGCATGAATGGCTAAGGTGGCGCAAGGTGGAATCTTAGTCTCACTAGGATTCCATCTATGACTTGATCAAACATGGTTTCTCAAATCAAATTAAAGCAAAACCAAGTCAACCAAATTAAATTAGGTTCTAATCTAATTAAAGATTTAATTAAATTAGATTAAATTATATTTAATTTTGATTTAATTTTCTAATCAAATTAGAAAATTAGGTTGATCCAAGTCCTAGTTAAACTAGGACTAGTTTTTTCTTGCACTTGGCTTAACCAATAAGCTAATTGGACTTGATCCAATGAAGCCTAAACTAAATCTAATTAAATTATATTTAATTAGACATAATCTCAGCCCTTTGGCTTAATCAAATTATGTTAATTAGCAATCAAATTGCTAATCGATCCTCGTATAATGTTTGCACTAGATTAAACATCAATCATATTGATTGTTTAACCCTAGAATGATTTTCAATCATTGATCAACCATCCAATCAGATCATGAGCTCTAATATATGTGATCGCATAGATCCAAACCTAAGTCGGTAGCATAAGAATAGATTTTTATACCAATCGAAGTAACCATTTAGCAATGGTACTCGACGATCGGATAGATCGAATGTGTAGAACAACACCTTAGAATCCATATGGATATAGTTTCCATATAACTCATCCCCTTAACCAAAATGCTCATAGGACACCTTAGAGTTGAAGTGTCAACTCTATCCACATTATATTTCAAAATATCAAAACCATCTGATTGGTTATCCTGGCCAAGGTTTTGCTATATTGAAATATAGTAATTCATTATTCTCCAACTCTTGGAGTGGTCAATCCCATCTTGATCACACTCTGACTTTGCAAGTACTTGACTATGCCAAGAAGCCTTTCATTACTAAATTTGAAATTCAGTTAGTCCAGTATCAAAGCATAGTGAGTTGCTTGCAAGTCACTGAGATGATCTCAGGTCTAAGGGATACTTATACCTATATTCCATCAAAGATATTCTCGATAGCGGAATGCTCTGGAGTTGGTCGTGTTAAATGATGATGTACCCATACATCTCACCTATATGCCATACCAGTGTCTCCATACTCCTTGGTTAAGAGGACAACCAACCCATATGGCATACAGCGACCTATGCTCGATGGATGCTGTCGTCCTAATTAACAGCCTATCATTTGGTTGTGAACAAATTTAAGGACTAATTGATAAATCCTCTCTTTATCGAAGCAAAATAGTTCTAAGGACTTTATCACATTAATGAAGTTCATTAGAATATGAATACTTTGTGATGAAATATATCAAAAATATATTTTATTTATTAATGAATCAATTACAGATATAAAGTAGTTCAACTATCAATAGACTGACGATTGGCTTTAGAACACATTTTCCAACACATTATTAAGTCTGCAATCATTATCTGCTTGAAACTCTTCCAACTAATAGCTCTACCATTGCATATAAACAGACTTCCAGATGTCAACTTTCGATCATCTATGTTGGACATAAAGTCCGAGTCTGTAAATCCCTAAACCTGGAGTTCTCCATTTTGAAGGATTAGAAACATGTCCTTAGTCCTTCTCAAGTACTTGAGGATATATTTTACAGAAGTCCAGTGTTCTTCGCTTGGATTCGACTGATATCTACTTTTGACACTCACAGCATGAGCTATATCAGGTCGTATACATAGCATGGCATACATGAGGCTCCATATTGCAGAAGCATAAGGAATCTTGCTCATGCATTTAATTTTCTTAGGTGTGCTAAGGCATATCTTTTTGAAAAGATGAATGCCATGTTTGAAGGGTACTAGACCCCTCTTGGAGTTTTTCATGCTAAAATACTTTAGCACCTCCTCTATGTACATCTTCTGTGAAAGTCCTAGTATCCTATTTGGTCTATCCCTATAGACCTTTATTCCTAATATATGAAGGATGCTTCTTTTAGATCTTTCATAAAGAACTCCTTTGACAACCACACTTGGACTGTAGTCAGCATGAAAATATCATTCTCAATTAAGAGAATGTCATTCATGTATAGTTGAGGAAGACAACAGCGCTCCCACTAACCTTTTTGAATACACATGGTTCCTTCTCATTTTTTATGAAACCAAATATTTTGATTACATCATTGAAATGAGCATTTCAGCTTTGAGATGCTTGCTTAAGTCCATATATGGATCTTTGCAGCTTGCAGGCTTTGTGATCTCCATCACTGGATGTGTAACTGAATGACTGCTCCATGTAGATATCTTTCTCAAGATATCTATTTAAGAATACAATTTTCACATCCATTTGCCATATTTCATAATCAAAATAGGCTATAATTGCAAGCAATATGTGGATGGATTTTAGCATGGCTATTGATGGAAAGGTATCCTGATAGTTAATGCCTTCATGCTGACTATATTCTTTCACTTCAAGCCTTGTCTTGAATGTCTCTACATTTCCATCGGCACCGATCTTTCTCTTGAAGATCCATTTACACCCAATAAGTACTATACCATCAGATGAATCTACCAAGGTCTAGACTTGGTTCAAGCGCATTGGGTCAATCTCTGACTTCATTGCCTCTAACCATTTCTAGGAGTCAAAATCTAATATCGCCTCATCATAGATTTTGGGATCATCACTGATAAGTGGTAAAAATATACTAATAAAAGTATTAAATTATAAAATAAATTAATCTATTTTTTTAAAAATTGATACTTTTATTAATCTTATGTAGGAAAGAAGGCCACCAATATAAAGATCTTAATTTTCTAGTTCAGATGAAATAAATTTCAGGCAAAACGGACTTCAAACGAGCTCAAAATTAAATTTCAAAAAAAAAAAACCAGTTTGAACATTCAGAAAATTGGCTCAGCGGTTCGGCCCGGTTCGTCTGCAATAGTAGATCGACCCGCCGATGCAACGCTAACATCAGGATGATGTCAGCATTTTTTGTGGCACATGGTGGACCGTCTGGAGTGCAATTCGAAAATTTCACAGCAAAAAGCATGCTCCGATTGGCTGAAGAATGTGGCGATCCACGCAACACCGGGCTCGCGCATGGTCTACGGAGGGCAATTTGGGAATTTTGTTTGATCCAATGGGCGCCTTTCATTGAAACTCGATCGGACGATCGAAAAGAAGGTGCTGATGAACGGCATCCGTAGCTCCCAGTTGAGATACAACGGCTGAGATTCATCCCGACGGTAAACTAAAGATCAGAAGGCCTCTTTTTATGCGATCGGATGGCCCAGATTTAATCCAATGGCTGGCATGAAATCCGACTTGATCTGAATTATTTTAAGAGATTTTTAAGTGATTTTTGGACCAATTGATCAACATCCAACGATCAGAATTACCCAAATCTTAATTTGAGTTATTTTGGGAGTCTTAAACCTAATTTTTAATGGATTTTGGAGGGAAATCAATCTCTTGATCTATAAAAAACCTATTGTTGCCATGAAAAAA
This sequence comes from Cocos nucifera, assembly GCA_006176705.1. NCBI lineage: Eukaryota > Viridiplantae > Streptophyta > Magnoliopsida > Arecales > Arecaceae > Cocos > Cocos nucifera. The sequence goes on from QRFJ01003248.1 coordinate 207,230, forward strand.
AAAGAAGAATTAGAGAGAGAGAGAAAAAATTAGAAGAAGAATCAGAGAAAGAGAGAGAGAGGGAGAAAAGAGGGAAGTCAGAGAAGCCAGAGAGAAAGAGAAAAAGAGAAAAGGGGAGAGAGTTAGAGAAAAAAAAGAAAAACAAAAAGAAAAAGAGAGGAGAAAGGTAGAAAGAGAAGAGTGATTTATGAGAGAAAAAAAAAAGAATTTTTGATTTCATTCGATAATCAAGACATCGATCAAGGAGCATCTTCTTCTTCACCAAGTTCTCCATGCCAAGAGCAACGGATAATCAATTTCAGCAATCAAACAGTCTAATTTCTTTATGCTTTTTATTTTATTCGCTGTTTTTGAATTTGTTATCATGAACTAAATTTTTTTTTACTAAGGCTAAGGTGTAGCCACTCTTTTGATGCAATATTCAGTATGATTATTTTTAAATTTTATTCATGAGGAGTATATAAATCTGATCTTAATGCTTTTAGATTACTGGCCATCTTCTAATTGATCTGATGAACATAGATGTTACGGACCAAGTACATCTATGTTATTGCTTCTTGATTATATACCTTGTATTATGAATCAAATTAGAATTCATATGCATGCAGGAATTTTAGTGCGCTTTGGATGCAGCGTATTTTAATTAGAGGATTTCACAAAACTTAATGCATTAATATTTATTTAAATTACACCTGGACCAAAGGGTAATTAATAAATATTGAATAGTTTTGCTATGCCTGGACCAAAGGATAGTGAATAAATTAGGAGACTCCACCGTCACATGAAATAAAATTAATCTAAAAATCTGAATATTGTATTGACTGAGTTGGTGAACCGATTGCCTTAGTAATCCATTGCTCTTGAGTTTAAAACCCTAATAATTTACACTCTCTCTATTTTCTTAAAAATTTTTAATTATTTTTTATTTTTTTTCTTTAATTTCTTATTCTCATAAATCGATCTTCTAAATAAAGCATAGGAAAGAGCTTTTCAGTACTTATTTTCCAATCCTCTAGGGATGATACTCTACTCATTCACTTTATTACTTGATCGACTGGTGCACTTGCCATAGCTATAAATTAGCATGCATCAAGTTTTTGGCACCATTGCCGGGGATTGTGTCTAAAACAATATTAAAATTTTGATCCTAGCTTTACTTTAGAAATTTATTTTTAATTTTTATTATTTAAAAAAAAAAAAATTATTCATTGCATGACACGTACTGGACATAGTAACTTACTACCTTTAGATCCAGAAATTGAAAGGACCATTAGAAGACTACAACAAGAAAGAAACATGGCAGCTGAAGATCCTAACGACATCAATCTAGGATTGGATATGGCGACCGAAGGACAGCATGAAGCTATTCGACCAGTACATCATCCATTAAATGATTACATCACACCATCTATAGCCGATGCAGCTTCGAGCATCAGGAGACCGCCTGTACGAGCAAACAACTTTGAAATAAAATCGACGATGATCCAGATGATTCAATCAACTGTCTAATTCAGTGGACACGTGCATGATGATCCGAATGCCCATATTTCTAATTTTCTTGAACTTTGCGATACTTTTAAAATTAATGGGGTGTCGGATGATGCTATTAGATTAAGGTTATTTCCTTTCTCTTTATGGGACAAAGCTAAGAGTTGGCTTCATTCTCTTCCTGCAGGTTCTATCACAACTTGGGATGTCCTAGCCCAAAAATTCTTAGCCAAGTACTTTCCACCTTCCAAGACTGTCAAGATGCGCAACGATATCACTTTCTTTATGCAGATGGACATGGAGACACTATATGAGGCTTGGGAGCATTTCAAGGAATTGCTGAGGAGACGTCCACATCATCAACTACCCGTATGGCTTCAGGTACAAACTTTCTATAATGGTTTATCTCCTACTAATCATTCTATGATTGATGCAGCAGCAGGAGGAACCATTAATCGAAAAATGGAAGAAGAAGCTTTCGATCTGATTGATGAGATGGCATCAAATAGCTATCAATGGCAGACAAAACGTATGATGCCAAAAAGACTAGCAGCTGTGCAGGGAGTAGATTTCGTGCCAACCTTACTAGCTGAAATTACAGCCCTTAGAGCTGAAGTCAACAACTTAAAGGGAATAGCTATGCATGTTCAGAGCATTACTTGTGACCTATGTGGAGGAGGACACGATACGAGTAATTAGCAGACAGGTAATCCTTTTTTGAATTTCTTGGACAACCATATTTTGACTATCGTCAACATGGGAATATTATTCCCAATAAGGAGGATGTCATCCACGTACAACACGAGGAAGACAATAGTGCTCCCACTGACCTTTTTGAAGACACATGGTTTCTCTTTATTTTTGATGAAATCAAATATTTTGATCACATCATTGAAATGAGTGTTCCAGCTCCGAGATGCTTGCTTAAGTCCATATATGGACCTTTGCAGCTTGCAAACCTTGTGATCAGTATCACTGGATGTGAAACCTAGTAGCTATTCCATATAGATATCTTCCTCAAGATATCCATTTGAGAACGCCATTTTCACATCCATTTGTGCCATATTTCATAATCGAAATAGGCTGCAACGGCAAGCAATGTGCGGATGGATTTTAGCATAGCCACTAGAAAAAAGGTATCCTGATAGTAAATGCCTTCGCGTTGACTATAACCTTTTGCCACTAGTCTAGCCTTGAATGTCTCCACATTTCTATCTGCACCAATCTTTCTCTTGAAGATCCATTTACACCCAATAGGTACTATACCTTCTGGTGGATCTACCAAGGTCCAGACTTGGTTTGAGTGCATCGAGTCGATTTCTGACTACATTGCCTCTAGCCATTTCTCTGAGTCGATATCTGATATCATCTCATTGTAGATTTTGGGATCATCACTATGAGCACCATTACCTACGACGAACATTTCCTCTACTTCCTCTGAAATAATACCTAAGTATCTTTCAGGAGGATGAGAAACTCTTTCCGATCTGTGAGGTGGAAGAGGTAGCATTCTTATTGGCTCAACCTGATTTGGTTCCAATTGGTTCTTAGCTCATTGTACTTGTGAGACTTCTCATCAAGCTTAATCTGCTTTCCAATGTCGCTATCTTGAATAAACTATTTTTCAAGAAAGATGGCATGTCGACTCACAATCACATTGTGATCTTCTGGAATGTAGAAATAGTATCCTAATGACTCTTTAGGATATCCTATGAATCGAGCTCTGAAGGACCTAAACTCTAACTTGTCCGCTTGTTGTCTTTTGACATGAGCCGGACAATCCCAAATTCTGAGATGACTTAGACTTGGTTTCTTACCGTGCCATATCTCATATGGTGTGGTAGAAATGACTTTAGAGGGAATCCTATTCAGTAGATTAATTGAAGTTAATAATGACTATCCCCAAAGAAAATCAGGGAGGTCTGTGAAGCTCATCTTGGATCGAACCATATCCAATAGAGTTTGATTTCTCCATTCTAAAATTTCGTTAAGTTGAGGTGTTTTTGATGGAGTCCATTGAGAGACTATGCCATTTTTCTTGAGATAGTCTAAAAATTTCCGGCTAAGGTATTCACCTCCTCGATCTGATCGAAGAATCTTAATGGGTTTTCTAGTTTGTTTTTCTACTTCATGTCTAAATTCTTTGAACTTTTAAAAAGCTTCATACTTGTGTCTCATAAGATACACATACCCATACCTAGATAGATCATTGGTAAAGGTAATGAAGTAGACAAAATTGCCTCTAGCCGGCACGTCAAATGGGCCGCACACATCAATATGTACTAGGGCAAGGAGATCTGTGGCCCTTTCCCCATGTCCCACAAAAGGGAGTTTAGTCATTTTGCCTTGAAGACAAGATTCACAAGTTGGATATGACTTGAAAGTCAACGAACTCAATAGCCCATTTTTCTCGAATTTGTTGATCCTATCTTCTGCTATATGACCTAATCTCAGGTGCCATAGATACCTATCATTTCGACTATCCCTAGGTCGTTTGGCATTCACGTTTTGCTCGATAGTTAGAACAGATTCATCAATATGTAGCTGATAAAAATTGTTAATAAGAAAATCATTTACAATTTTATTTCTTTCATAAAGAATGTTACAATGGTCCTTAAAGAAGATAATCACATAGCCTTCTAGTGCTAAGCATAAAACAAAAATCAAATTCCTACTAGCTACAGGCACATAATAACAGTCTTTCAAAACTAAGTATAAACCAGATGGTAATCAAAGAGGGTATGTTTTCACCACCACTGCAGCAACTCTTGCTCCATTTTTGATGCGTAGGATAATGTCTCCATCCCTCAACCTCCTGCTATCCTCAAGATCCTGCATGGAAGTGCACAGATGAGCACTAGAACCAGAGTCAAGCACCCAACTAGATGTAGAAGAAATCATAAGGTTAGCCTCAATAACGAGCATACCTCCAGAAGGATCTTCCTTCTTGTTCTTTAGGGTGGCCAGGTAAGTAGGGCAGTTCTGCTTTCAGTGGCCATCGCTGTTGCAATGAAAACACTTTTCTTTGACAGCGGCCTTCTTCTTCAACTCTGCCTTCTTCTTCTTTCCTCCTTTCACCTTCTGCTTTTTCGTAGACTTCCTTTTCTTTCCAGAAGACTTTCTTTTGGAAGAAGTCCGTTCCATAGCAAGAACTTAGCCTTTAGAACCTTTCATAGAAAGCACAGTGGTGACCAGCATGTTCATTAATTTGGCCAAGAAATTTTGAAGTTTATGCATGTGGTAATTCATGATGAATTACCCATATGCATCAGTCAAGGATTGTAGAATAACATTGTTCTACAAATTCAAGTTTAACTTCACATCGAGCTTCTTAAGCTCTTCCAAGTTCTTGATCATCATCAAATAGTGATCTTGGACTGACTATCCATCACGCATCTTAGCCTTAAAAAGTCATTTCGTGACTTGATACTTGGCTACGCGAGTCTGTTCACCAAACATCTCTTGTAGGTGAGCCAACATTTGGCGAGCAGTCTTGATATCTTCATGTTGGTGCTGGAGCTCATCAGACATCGTGCTCAACATGTAATATCTGGCCTTATTATCTTCGTCTATCCATTTTTTTAGAGATGCTCTCTATTCAGCGGATGGATGGGCTGGTAAGGTGAGAGGCTCTTGGTCCAATACATGGGTTAACTTCTCGAAACCCAAAATGATTTTGTAGTTCCTGAGCCAATCTTTATAATTAGATCTCGGTCAGTCTATGTGTTGTCCAGGTATACGTGCTAATGGGTGGACGCAAGACATATTTCTTAGAGGTCAAAGATTCTAAGTTATTACTGGAGATTAACTGATTTGACCAATTTATTTATGACATTTTATTTTTAAATGAAATTTAGCTCCCAATTATTTTCTCGATCCCTATTCCTCTGTAGAGATGGCAAAAATCTCCATGATTAATATTTTTTAGTGGTGGTGCGGTCTCACCAACTGACTCATCACCTCACTAACAGTTATTGATGATGGGTTATAGCAATGAGTGAATAACTATGTTCAGCGATTCTCTAATCATGGTTGCACCCAAACTTAGTCTCTAATTCATGAATCTCACCGTATTCGAAAATATTGATCCACTCTTAGTTATATGTCATGACCCACCATTTTGCACAGACTAGATTCCTAAATTGAGTCTCTCACGTATTTGGATAAATTGAGCCCAACTCATGCCTCCAGCCCATAGGATCCAATGCTAATATGACATTGGTTGCATCTTCCAGTGCAATTGAGCCACTATATCCAGTCGAGAATAATTCAACCCCAAAAAGGGCCGCACATCTACAATAGTGGGAAGACCTCAGACTTAATCTTTTCTTAGGGAGAATTGATTCAGGTCTCATTAAACTAGACTTGTGCATAGTCATAACAATTATGACTATCCTAGTGGCATGGGTTAGCATTGGATTATTGACCACCTCAAATCAGAATTGAGTCAACAGATATGGTCCAGATAGTGAGAATCGGTGGAAGGGATATGCCATTAACTCGTACAACAAATGCATTCAGGTTGAGTAGCTCCAATTAAAAACCAGTGATCGTATTTACCAAACTTACCTTAGACACCAAATTGTTGAGCCAGAACCAATTAGGTTAGCCTACAATCCAGACTCTAATCTCTGAGACTATTATCAATTACGTACTCGATCTTGACCCAGACTTAATCCTATTAGGCTAGTCAATTTAAGCATTGTTGATCCCATTTAACCAACTCTTGGATTCGGTTTGATTCAAGCTCTTAGACTATTGAGCTACCAAGCCCGAACTCAGTATTATGAATATGTCTTAGATCTAAAATTCTCAATTTTAGACCTAATTAATATTTCATATCTTAATTCTTTATTAAGTAGGGTTAAATAAATAAATATGCACAATAAATTCTAGGGTTTCAGGATCTAGGGTTTTGCAGAAGTAAGTTTTGGATTTCTGATTAAGGACGACGCACAGCACCCCTACACGTTCATAAGACACACACCATCGGATGGGAGGAGAGAAGCCTTTAAACGCTTTTTTCATTCTTATGATCAGACGGCTAAAGGAAGCGCCTTAATCAGGAATATGTAATTACTAAAAATAGTTTTAGATTCATATATCAATATATCTCATATACAAATTAGATATAATCATGGCATATTTTGCACTACATTCTCATGTATGAATCATACATGTTTTCAGATCTAAATTATCTCATAAATAATCTAAAAAATTAGATTTTAAATTGATCTTATCAAAATAATTCTATCTAAACAACTATGTGATAACTATTCTATAACTACTCTAGACATGCATCAATCATATCACATATGATGTTAAATTAAATAATTTTTTATTTGCTATTTTTTTGATATTATTATAAATATTTAATATCAAAAATAATAAATAAATAGATTTAAAAATATGAATTTTAATCAAATTAAATTGTTAAACATGTAAGACTATTCTATAGAACTATTCTATTTTAGAACTGTCATACCATTTTTATAATCTTAGATCCAAATTATTTAATTTTAATTTTTCTTAAATTTATAGATCTGATCAACTCTCATGTGACATCTAAAATTACTTATTTTTTTTGATTAAAATAAATTTATAATCAGATCTAAATACTTTAGAACCTTGGCTCTGATACCAGTTGACGAGAAATCCTGATTTTCCAGACCAAGGTTCGTTCAGAGATCTGATTGGATCAAGAGATATATTCAAAAATTTTCTCTTTGATCTAGAATAAATCTAGAATTTTTTAAAATCTAATTTTTTATTATTCTAATCAATTAAAATAAAATTATAGATAAATTAAATTAGATTAATTTATCCTGATGTGGGTAATCTCTATGTACAATACATTGATGATACCTTTAAGCAGCGGAAGGTTATGGATTCTAATCGCAACAACAAGTGTCTGCTCATACTGTATATATCACTCTAGGCCTGGATCTGGAGATCCTCTCTTCTTCTCTATCATGTTCCGAAAATAGATCTGAATCTATTGGATGATCTCAAATAGCTTTCAAAATCCAGCAGTTGTGCTTTGTCAGGTGCAGTTTCTATGCTTTCTGTATCTTTCTCCTTGCCATAGATTGCACAATGAGATACAAAACTTCTTTGGGCATGGAGAGGAGAGAGATAGAACTGTGGGAGGAAGGGGAGGTAGCATGATGCAGGCATGTTTTTGATGGTTTTATCTTAGTTTGTGATTAGTTGATGAGGGTCAGTTGTTTTAATAGTAGTCCTTGTAGAATGGGTAGATTCTCTCGATTTGTTTAGTTGACGCAGGTTCGTTGTTGCAGGTGATCTCGTAATCAGATCAAGAGATATATTTTAAATGTTTTTTTTCTTTGATCTTAGATCATCTGGGATGTTTTAGGATTTGATTCTTATTATTCAATAATTTAAAATAAAAATTAGATAAATTAGAATCAAATTTAATTTATCCTTGAAGTGGTATCCTATTACCCGTTGATTACCTTTGAGCAGCGGAAGGTTCTGATTTCCTACAGCAAGTGCCTGCCTTTATCGCGGTATCTCAACTTAGGTAGATCTAGAGGATTTCTCTTAGCTTCTCTATCACATCTTCCAAAAATCAATTAATTCGATCGAGAGGTGGGATCTTTCAAAACAATCTTTCGAAGGATCAGTAAGTCGTTGCGTTGCGAGCAGCGCAGCCTTTGCTTTCATCGCCTTTTTCCTGTTGCTGTTGCACCAACCCAAAAAGGTGCAAAATTTCCATTTCGGACGTGGAGAGGTGAGGGGAGAAGGATGCCGGTTTGTGGCATGTGTGGAGGAGAGGAGACAGCAGCTGGGTTTCGGAGGAATTGTTATTACCATCTATTTTTGAGTTAGGGCAGGGTTTTATTTATAATGACTATTTGTGATCCAACTCCTCTTCTTCGCCAACCAATCACTAACTACTTGTGAATCATCTAAATCTGATTGGTGGGATAAATTCTTGGTCCTCCTTAGAGGGCACCTAAGACAGGTTCAAAGTTGGTTCTTAGGGAACTTTGATCGAATCCAAAAAGGAGATGGACCTAGTCCCATCAACAGGGACTCGGGCGCCTCCAGCTTGGGACATTCTCCAATGGGGTGGGATGGCCCCTTCCTTGGCCAGGTGTCTAGCATGTGGGATAGGCCGCCCAGTCTATAGGGCGTGCAATGAAAAGTGCAGAATTGTGTAAAGGCAAGTGTGGGCTTTGTATGACCCAAAGTCAAAGGACGAGATAATTGGCAGGTGACCAAAATATGAGAAGATAATGTCTGACAAAATAAGACACTTTTCTATACTTGGACAGGCTCCAAGCAGACCTGTAGAAGGCTTCTAAAGACTAGGTATGGGACAAACCCCGTTTGGCTTAGTCAAAGACAACTATTTATGATAGTAAAAAGATAAGAATTTAGGTTCGATCGAGTGCTTGCATGATTTATTGAACTAATTGAATCCATTTGCAGATCATTGAATCGTAGATCAGTTCAATTGATGATCACCAAATTTCAAACCTTGTTTGTGTGGATCTCAGTTAGATTCAGTTCTGTATGGTAATAGGTATAATTATGATTGCATTGCTCTGTTACATCGCGAATATCTCGGACTCCTTTTCAATGAGATCAATGCTCTGATGGTCCGAACAGGCTTAGAATGATCGATCTATGGCATTTAATGTGCTGGTAAAGTCAACAGGACATTATGCAGTCAGTATACTGGTGGCAACCAGTCTAGAGCTGAATTGTGAACCTCTTGGTGCAACTCGCTATTGTGATTAAGTTTCTCTATCTTGGCCCATAGATTAGGTTTAGGTGACTAGTCAACCCTAAGTCTTCTGTTCATATGATGGTAATCATTCGATTTCAAGTCCATGTGAAAACCAAATAGAACTATTTCTTATTTCAACTGTGCCGCTTTGGGCCATGAACTTCGGGACTTGATTCTCATGATCATCATAGGGCTGCTCGCTCTACCACCAGTAGATAGATTCCATCTTGATGGCTAATCCAGTTCTACAAGAATATGATGCTATATGCCAATCATACACTCGAGGGGTTCCATTATGGCTTGAGAGTCGAGTAATGCTGTGTGTGTCCTATAGATACACCTTTAAGATGAACTGTCGATGCATCTTCGGGGTCAAGAAGACCAGACACAGCTATTGCATGTTGCATCGAGTCAAGTATTGATGAGAAGGTAGACTCGCCTAATGACTACCGAGGTGGTACGCTCAGTGCCCTTCGTGTTCTAGATATCTAACCTCGCTCGGTGTCTGCCACACCGATGACTCAAAGATATCTCTATGGAGAAGTGATTGTACACCGACCTTAATCATCACTCAATCTGGGTGAAGATCTTTGGTCGGGGAGCATTTTAGTTGAGTTATTAATGATTATTCATGTCTTAATTTTTAACTGTTGAAATTATGATATTGAATTACCATTAACGTAAGGTATGTATCACAGACACTAAATAACCAACAATATATATATGATAAGGAAAATAAAACCTTTTTATGATATTGTGTCAAATTATATTTTGCCCCTAGAAGTGTATTACAAGTGTCAGCCATTCTGGGTTCTAGGGAAAGTATATTGTGACAATCTCTCACTTATCAGGTAAAGTTGCAATTGGCTGACAATGTCTAAGACGCACTTCTCAAGGTGGCTTCGATCTTTCTGCTGGGCCCAACAGCTTTGTAAGTGGGTCCTGCCTACAGTTATCTATGGAGTTTGACTTCTTGACCTTTGACATAACCCTTCTCAGAAGGTGATCGCGATGAAGTTGGTGGTATCGCCGCTCATGTGCTTGTGATTTTCTTGGTGGACCGTTCTGACTCCTTAGCAAGGGTTATGGGCCATCTATTTGTCGCAGAGTATAAGAGATATGGTCTCTATGGTGGTTTGGTTATCTCAGAATTTTAGTTCTAATTAGATATGCTTCTTCGCAGCATCTGATGAGGAATATATTATACTTCCATGAATGGATTGCTATCCACATTTCTTGGAACTCTTTCAGTATGACAGCGCGCACTATTGCGACCACAACATCGATCTTCCCATGTGTCGCTTTTCAGTCATCTACGTATGAACAGAAATCGGTTTGGTGTATCCGTAGTTCTTGGATGTTCTCTGTTACATGTAGACGGCGACATCATATCCTTAGTTCTTTCTCAAGTATCGTTAAGGCTACATTTCTAGGAATTGTCAAGGTTTCTGCACCTGGATTTGGACTGATAATGCTCGCTATGTAGCACTCACGCAATGGGCAATATCAGTCGTGTACATAGATGGCATAATCTGAGGCTCCACTATTGTAGAGCATAAGGGATCTGTTGAGCATTTATTGGTTCCTCAGGTGTGCTAGGGCCATCTTCTTGGACAAGATGAAATATCATGTCTGAAGGGTTTAATCCCTCGTTGAGAGTTTTCATACTAAACTTCTTAGTTACTTTCTCTATGTACATCTTTTTGTGAAGTCCTAGGCATCCTATTCGGTTCTTCCCTAATAGATCTTAATTTCTAGAAATAAAGGATGCTTCACCTAGTCTTTCATGGGAAATTCCTTGACAGACCATAATTTGACTATTGTCATCTATAGGAATATCATTCTCAATAAGGAGGAATGTCATCCACATACATACGAGGAAGACAAATGCGCACCCATATGCCTTTTTGAAAACACACGGTTCCTCTTCATTTTTGGAATGAAATCAAAACATTTTGATCTACAATCATTGAATGAGTGTTCCGCTCCGAGATGCTTGCTTAGGTCATTAAATATTACCTAGCAACCTGCAGAACCTTGTGATCAGATCATCTAGGATGTGAAACACAGCGACTATTCCATATAGATATCTTCCTCAAGATATGCCATATGAGAACAGCCATTTTTCACATTGCCATGGCTATTCCAATAATCGAAATATAGGCTCAACGGCAAGCATATGTGCGGATGGATTTTAGCATAGCCACTGGTGAAAAAGGTATCTGATAGTCAAATCCTTCGTACGTGACTATAAAACTTTGCCACTAGTCTAGCCATTGAAATATCTCCACATTCTATCTTCTACAAGTCTTTCTCTTGAAGATCCATTACAGCCAAAATAATAGGTACTATACCTTCTGGTGGAATCTACACCCAAGGTCCAGACATGTTTGAGTGCATCGAGTCATTTCTGAAACTGACATTTGCTCTCTAGCCATTTTCTCGTGAGTCGTTATACTCTAGATATTCAACCGATTGTAGGATTTGGGACTCACTGCATCTAGAGCATCCATTACCTAACGAGAAAATTTCCTCTACTTACCTCTGAAATAGATACCTAAGTAAATCTTTTCAGGCAGGAGGAAACATCTTTTTCCGATCTTCAGAGTGGAGGAGTAGCATTCGTATTGGCTCAACTGATTTGTTCCAATTTGGTCCTTAAGCTCGTTGTCTTGTGAGACCTCTCATTCAAGGCTTATCTAGCTCCAATGCGCGCTATCTTGAATATACCTATTTACAAGAAAGATGCATGTCGACTCATCAACACAATTGTCCTTCTGGAATGTATAGAAATAGTATCCAAATGCTCTTTGGATATCCTATGCAATCGAGCTCTGAAGGACTAAAGCTTTAAACTTGTCGCGCATGTGTTTCTTTTGAACATGAGCCGGCCAACCGAAATTCTGAGATGACTTCAGACATTGATTCTTACCCAGCATATCTCATATTGGTGTGATAGGAAATGGCCTTTAGAGGGAATCCTATTCAGTAAATTATGAAATAAAGTTTAACTAATATATCCACCAAGAAATCAGGAGAGGATCGTGAAGCTCAATCTGGATCGAACCATATAACCAATATAGTATTTGATTTCTCCAATTCTAATCCCTTAGTTTGAGGTGTTCCTTGGATAGGAGTCCTTGAGAGAACTATGCATTTTTTGAGATGTCTTAAGAATTCGGCTAAGTATTTCACCTCCTCTGTCTGATCGATAGAACGCTTAATGGGTTTTTCTAGTTTGTTTTTCTAAACTTCATGTCTAAATTCTTTGAAACTTTTAAAACTCAACTTGTGTCTCATCAAGATACACATACCCATCATACCTAAAATAGATATCATCGATAAAGTAATGAAGTAGACAAAAATTGCCTTAGCCGGACATCAAATTGGGTGCCAGCACATCAGAATTACTAGGGCGCAAGGAGATCTGTGATGCCCTTCTGCCGATGTCCTCACAAAAGGAGGTTTAGTCATTTTTGCTTGAAGACAAGATTCACACAGTTGGATATGACTCGAAAAGTCAATGGAACTCAATAGCGCCATTTTTTTCTCGAATTTGTTGAATCCTATCTTTCTCGTAATGCCTAGATCTCAGGTGCCATATAGATAGCTGTCATTTGACTATCCCTAAGAGTCGTTTGGCAATTCACGTATTTGCTCGATAGTTAGATAGTACATTAATAATGAATTAGTGATAAAATTTATAAGAAACATCATTTCAAATTTTATTTCTTTCATAAAGAATCTTACAATGGTCCTTAAAGAAGGGTAATCAATAGCCTTCTAGTGCTTAAGCATAAAAGCAAATCAACATTCCTGCAGCTGCAGATCTGATAAGTAATCGGCTGAGATTCTGGGTGTTCTGGCGGTTATCCGGTCGGGGATTTTGTTTAAGTAATTGGTTTTTAGGCAAATTAATAACAGTCTTTCAAAAATAGTTCTAAACCAAAATGGTAATCATGAGTGGTATGTGTCCATGTTGCTACTGTAGCAACTCTTTGCTTATTAATCGAGTTTTCGTAGATCATGTCCTCCATTCCCTCTAGCCTCTGCTAATAACTCAAGACCGCTGGTCATGGAAGTGCATAGATGAGCACTAGAACCGGAGTCA